>VZQC01009649.1:1681864-1747777 GCA_009823505.1 Rhizomys pruinosus | reverse complement strand
GATGAGGTTGTTCTCTAGCTGTAGATTGGAGCCAGCTGTTATAGAGGTATTCTCTTGTAAAATCGGTAAAACTGCCTTCTTTAATTGACTACTGGACATAGAAACTGTGAAAAGGATTACTCTCTATTCAGAACCAAATATAATGTTAAAGTCTCCTTAAGCTATGCACTTAAGCAAAATATATTAATACAGGAGCTCTGATATCAACAATGGATTATTCTACCAAGGAGATGTTGGCCAGGGGATCCAAGCCCCCACAAAAGGTAAAGGTTCCTTGCCTCCAAACTGAGAAGTAATCTCTTCTAAAGCCCATATAAGTGCTTTCTTTAATTGACTAATAGACATAGGAAATGTGAAAAGGATTATTCTCTATTCAGAGCTAAATACATTAATATAATGCAAAATATATTAATACAGGAGAGCTCTGATACCAACAATGGATTATTCTGCCAAGGAGATGTTGGCCAGGGGATCCACACCCTCCCAAAAGGTAAAGACCTCTTGCCTGTAAACTGGGATACCTTCAAGAAGAGATGAAGTAAGGCCCTGTTGTCAAAGACCTGATGCAAGCATGGGAAAGATGTAGTGAGACCACACTTGCAAGTGTACAGTTGGTCTCTGGAATGCCAGAGAGTGTTACCAAAGGCCACTAAACCAATAAAACAAATATTGGTCTCCTTGAGTCAAGCAAGACTCATCCGTCAGCATCAGCTACATCTCACCTGCCTGGAAATACTGTGCAGCAGTGGCAGCCACATGTCTGTATATTCCAAATCTAATTGGCAATCAGCTCTCTCCTTGGAGGAATAATTCATGGCTGATGCCACAAGCTTACATCCTCTAGTGGTTAGGAGAAGTTATAAGCCACAGAAAGACCTTGTCATCTTTTACAGAAAAAATATAATTCATGGATTAGCATACCATCCAAACATCTGTGTCTATACCAAAGTAACCTACCATAATAATTAGTACTGTTTAAATACCTATATATCTAATTGTTTGTGCTTCATTAGTAGGATTGAAAGGTTATTCCTGGACAAACTGTCAACCCATGAAAGGAAACAGCCAGAACTGATCAGAGTTCAAAATGACATCTCCAGAAAAAGTAGACTGTTTTGCTTCTCATCCAACTGTGCCCCTTTTCTAAGCCTAGGGAACAATCTGTGGAAGAGGGGGCATGGTAGACTGTAAGGGCTGTGACTGGGGTGAATGGTGAAACTGCAGCAACATAGCCTGGACACTTATTTGATCAACATGATTGTACATATCAGCCCCTCCAGCTAGATGGCGGGAGTCTTGGGCTGTGTGGGATTGGGCATAGCTGCTTGTAAATTGGTTTTACCTGAAGGATGCTTGTACTCATAACATTACTTATAGTTAAAAAAAATGAAATAAAAAATCAAATTATAAAAAGGGAAAATATTTATAGCAGATTTATTTGTAAAGGCTGAACAAATAAAACCCTATAATTAAAATAAAAAACAAGTATCTGCCAACAACAGATTGTAGAGAAGTGTGTTCATAAAATGGAATACTACACAGTAATTTAAAAGTCACACATGGTGGGCTGAAGAGATGGCCTAGCGGTTAAGAGCACAGACTGCTCTTGCAGAGGACCCGGGTTTGATCCTCAGCACCCACATGGTGGCTGAGAACCATCTGTAACTCCAATTCCAGAAGAACTCCAGTTCCAGGGGAATCCAAGACACTCTTCTGACCTCTGTGGCATTGCACGACATGGGGGCACAAACCTACATGCAGACAGTACATTCATACACATACAAAAATTTAAAAAATTTAAAAAAAGTCAAACATGGGCTGGAAAGATGGCTCAGCAGATAAAAGTACCTGCTACCAATCCTAACAACCCAAGTTCAATTGCCAGGAACCATATGATTCTTTTAGGTTTTCCCCTGACTACAACATGGACTATATGACATGTGTGGATGTGGATGTGTGCACACGCACACAAAAAATAAAATATGAAAACACACACATTACCAATATATTCAATATTGATTTCAGAATGTATGATAAATGAGATATAGCTATAGCTCAGTGATAGAGCTTTGCAGAAGGCTCTGGGTCCCATTTTTAAGGCTTCATAAAAAGAAAATATATGGAACAAAAGAAACCAGACACAAGAAAGCATGTATCACTCACTTTTGCACTGAACTAGTAGACATTTGGGGTGTGAAATGTATCCCAGGTGAGAAAACTTGTGAATGACAACAGCAATAGTGTAATTTTACCCAAAGAGATGCTTTCTGAAAGAAACTGTGCAGTCTTTGCTAGAATGGACCAAAAATTCCTAGGTTAATGGAATATGCAAAATAAATACAATGTATTTTTACCCAAAGAGATGCTTTCTGAAAGAAACTGTGCAGTCTTAGCTGGAATGGACCAAAAATTCCTAGGTTAATGGAATATACAAAATAAATACAATGTATTTTAAAGTTGAGGAACACCTTGTTTAATCATGTCCTACTAATGAAGTATTTTCATTTTAATGAAGTATTTAAGCATGCAGGGCTTAATAAAATCATATTCGGAGGCACTTGTGGAAAGTCATCCCACATGAATACAACAGGCTACAAGCAGGCCAGGATGAGTGAAGACTTTGTCCTAACTGGTCACCTCAGGCATTTATTCACAGGAATTGTTCTGGACTGACAAGAATAACATAAAACAGGGCTCATTGTATCATGATGACTAAGAGATCGTTGCCTATGCATGACTTATTCATTCCCTGTAGCCAGTTCTGTCAATGAGTGGAGCCCCCGCCAAGGGTCACTCAGCTCTACCAGTCCTCAAAGTTTTCTAACACCAAATAAATATATGAGTGAGGAAAAGACAGGACCTGCTTTGAACTACAGGGAAGTAAGCTTCTTTGAATGGCTACAAATACCACCACCACCATCACCATCTTTAATTAGAGGAGTCAGAAAAGGGAGTTAGAAGAACCCAGAAGTGGGAAATGCTGCCCCATTAGGTTTCATCCTTAATGAAGCTTTGGACTGATAATTCAACCCAGATGAGGAAAACTCGGGGTCACACTTGGCTTCACCACAGCCAAGTTTTTTTGTTTGGCTTGGTTTAGTTTGGTTTGGTTGACTTGTTTTTGTGTTTGGTTTGGTTTGGTTTGGTTTGGTTTGGTTTGGTTTGGTTTGGTTTGGTTTGGTTTGGTTTGATGTTGAAACAGGATCTCACTGTAGGGTTATTTGGCCTGGAACTAGCTAGTTATGTAGATCAGGCTGGCCTAGAACTCTCAGACATCTGCCTACCTCTGTTTCCTGCATGATGGGATTAAAGATGTGCACTACCACACCCAGCTAAAGTTTTGTATTTTTAAATTTATTTTTACCACAACCAACTTTTAAAGAGAAAAATCAGTAAGAGTCACACAAGCCATGCACGTTCTGCCTTTGCTGGTTATATTTCTCTTTTTCTGAGCACAACTCTGAGGATATTATCACATGTGAAGACTCATGCAAGCACTATCACAACCAGGTCACAGAACTGTTCTATGCCCCTCCCCAACAAACTCCCCTGTGCTATTCCTTTATAGTCACAGGGTTTCCCCCTACGAACCCCTGGGAGCCACTAATCTGTTCATCACTGTCATTTTTGTCTTCTTGAAAATGTTATGTGAATGGAATCATAAAGCTGTGCAACCTTTGGAAACTGCCTTCTTTCACCCAGAATAATATCTTTGAGATCTATCCAAGTTACTGTGTATATCAATAATTCAATCTCTTTTATTATAAGGACTATTCCATTGTCTGTTTATATTTTGAATAGTGGAAAAGTCTCAGGCATGCAAGAGAATGCCAACCTGAGAATATTGTGTAAAATGATGTATAAAAGACAAGTAATTTTATTGGCAGTTCCACAGCTAGGCTAATATTTAGAAGAGAAAAAATTTCCAAACTAAATTCTGTACTGAGGCATTTTCTTTTTTGCTCACAATATTTAATGTGAACCAGGCTCATTGCTTAATGCTTTCATCAGCTATTGTGCTGGTAAAGAAGTTTGTATGTTCCAAACCTATTCTCTTATACTCTGCTTTGTTATTCTCAGGCTCTGCAAAAAGTTCTGTCTTTCCAGCTTCTCCCTATTAGGTTTTTGGGGTTTTTTTTTTGGTCTTTTTGAGACACAGTCTCCCTGTAGCCCCAGCTGGCCTGGAGCTCGCTATGCAAACCAGGCTGGCCTTGAACTCTCAGAAATCCACCTGCCTCTGCCTCCTGAGTGCTGGGATTAAAGGCATGCACCACCATGCCTGGATCCCTATTAGGTTTTTCCAATAGATCTATAAGAAGGAGACTAGATGGCTAGAAGAGGAAGAAGGGTCTTTCCTTCTCCCCAGCACTCGTTCTTGTTAGAATCATCCTAACCATTGGGTCCCTCACCCCACAGCCATGCCCGTTAGTTTTAGCTATCTGTTTCTACGCTTCCCACAATCAATGAAACCATAGTTCCTCAGAGAAACCAGTCAGGTACAGAAAACTGGTGCCCCTCTCTCAGAGATCTACCTGGTCCTTCTCAGCTCCTGATGCATTAGCACCTGCCAGGCAGCAATGCCTACTCAGAGGTCTCACTTCAAGCTCCCTCAAGAAGTTCTCAGCTTTGGAGTTCCTGAGGCACCATCATCAGCCGGATTATAGTGTCTCTTTAGGACTCTGAGTTCTAGTACTACAATGCTACATTTACTTTCTAATTTTATATATTTTGTTTTTTATGTGTATGAATGTATAGTCTACATGTGTATAAGTGCACCCATGTCATACCTTGCCCTCAGAGGTCAGCATAGGGCATCTGATCCCCTGGAACTGGAGTTACAGATAGCTGTTAGAGGCCATGTGGGTGCTGGGAATTGAACCCAGGTCCTCTGTGAGAGCAGTCAGTGCTCTTAAACCATGAACTATGTTTCCAGCCCTATTTTTTTTTTTTGGTCTTTTTTGAGATGGGATCTCCATATTGCCCCAGCTGTCCTGGAACTCACTCTGTAGACCAGGCTGGCCTTGAACTCACAAAGATCTACCTTCCTCTGCCTCCCAAGTGCTAGGATTAAAGGCGTGCACCACCATGCCCGGCTACCTATTTTTAATCAAAACTTTTAATGTAATTTTTGTGAATTTCAAATTCTATACAACATATTTTGATCATATTTAGATCCCCCTCCCCTACTTCCCTATCTGTACCTCCTTACTACTCCCCACCCAAGTTCATGTACTCTAATATATTCCCTTTACATGTCCACATATAGGTGTATGTACATGAATATGTGTACATTTAATACTGACACTTCAGAGTCTAATCCTATGCCTCAGCATTCATTCTAGTCCTCACACTTTCCTTATTTCTACCTCTGATCTCCAACAGTAACACACTGTAATATTATTTTCCACAATATCCTTAGTGATTTAAGTATACAGGTAAAAGAATTTCAGAATTACTAACTCATTTCTTGGTAAAAAAAAAAAAGCATGTTATTAATGAGTCCAACTATATATTTTAATCAGCTTTACACTGTTGCTTCTGACACGATTGCTCATAGGAGGAGCTCCTGGATTGGAATGGAGTCTTGGGCTTCCATATTACTGTTGAGTAAAGAGCTTGTGTTGCTCAAGGAAGGCACGTGCAGACAGATTCCCTTCCATTTGGTTTACCAGCCTCAACAGAGAGGAAAATGGGACTCTCAGCTGGGAGGATTTTCTTTAGACTCCAAGAAAGGCATCAACCTTCTAGGCATCAACCTACTAGGAAACTAAATCATCGACCTTTTTTCAGTGATAGAAAATATCAAGTTAATTTCCTTGGATTCATAAGAATCTTAGCTGATTTCTGACCCACTGATGATAGTACAAAGAAGAAATATATCAAAATGGGACAACATAACAATCAATAATCTCCTCTTTGTATTTCAACTATATTATCTAAATAAAGATACTAAGATCTCTTGTGGTGAGCTATTAGGTATAAACATGATGGTTGGAATGAGCATTTCTGGTGAGCAACTGGGCATCAGCTCAGACAGGACCAACAAGTAGGCTGACTGGATGGAGATGGTACCATATGCTTCATAGAATTGAGGTTTGGGGAAGGTGGGCATAGATCAGAGTATGAGCAACTAATTTCTTTTTAAAAGATTTTTATTTTTATTTTTAAATTGTGTATGTATGTGTATATCTATTTGTGAATTTCTGCACATGAGTGCAATGCCCACAGAGGCCAAAAGAGTGTAGTAGATCACCCTGAGCTGGAGTTAAAGGTAGTTGTGAACTACTTGGCACCAGTGCTGGCAACTAAACTTGGATCCTCTGGAAGAACAGCAACTGCTCTCAAACACTAACCCATCTCTCCAGCCCAAGAACATCCAAATTCTACCAAAGGACCAGGGACAAAATTATCTCTCAGAAAGTAGTATTTAAGAACATGAACTTGAGAATTTTCCTGTCTAACAATCCTACTTCCAATCCATCACTTCCCCTTCTCCAAATACCACCACTGCTGTATGTAAGTTCAAGATGTGCTTTATGAACAGAAACCTGCTTTTAATGTATATGTGGTACAATGGAATGATACCCCCAGTCTATTTCTCTTCAGTATCCATTCACCAGCTCTTCATTTCCAAATATTATATTCCTTGTTCTGCTGATGGAAGCCACGCATCTACTCAATCTGAGAAAGTGACAGAAGGGATTATGCCAGGAAACATCCCATCAAGGTCCATCATTGGATAAAGATTGTAGCTATGCTGCCTTCTCTTCAGGTCAGCATCTCTTTCAGCCTTTCCCCTGTGTCATTTACTTACTGCTCCACTGCTATCTACTCTACCCTTTGCTTGGCCATTTAGTCTCCCTGATTTTTGTTAGTCCTTCAAAACTCTGTTCTATATGAAAATCCAAGGTATGTCTGCTAAATATATTTCTAATTTGGAAAAATAGAATGGGGTTTGGAAGTTTTCCTTTAACTTCAGTTACAGGTGATATTATCTCCTCAGAAGCTTTTTAGAAACCAACAATTCTCTCAGAAGAATGTGACTATTTCTTGGCCCTATGTACTCTGTTCTGCCATGCTTTCTGGAGATCTTCTTTTTGGCAAGTGAGAGGTGTGAAGCAAAATGTTCAGGTTGTTTTTCTAGGTCTCTCTACCTTAGGCTTTTGAGTCTCCATATACATACTTAGGTGGTATACCTTGTTATTGTACTGTTGATTCATCAGCAAGCAGCCATGTGCCTGCAGGTTTGATTAGCTTGCGGGCACCATCACTACCAGAATGGGTACTCTGACCACTTGCTTGAGGAACTTTCTCATGGATTTTTGGACAAGAAGGCTGCACTTCCTATAAAGCATCAAGTGTTTATATATCTCATCATCATTTCTGCATCAGTGTTAAGTGCATCGAGATGTTTTTCCTTCACATTTCTAAGTAGAAAGATTGCTACTAAGGGAGTACTTAATTTATCTTGTCCAATATTTGAAGATGGTATTCAGAGTCTTGAATTTGGCAAATTACTATGCTGCTTGTGGTCAACTCCTAGCAGAGGTCAAAAGCATTGAATGCATTTATACCATTAGAAACATGGAGTCTGGCATTGATGGTACAACCTGAGTTGGAATGACAGGGCTTTGAACTAGCCAAAGCGGCTTCTGTTGCCAAAGTCAGTTAAGTTTAGGCCTCATTAAATCAGGCTTTTAACATCCAAAAGTCTGTCTGCACAGTCTCTTCATTCATATATGTGTCTTCAGCAGTTGCTCTCTGACTCACTCCTTCCTTGGTTGTGAAAGAAAATGTATATACAATTATTAAGGGAATGGTTAAAGAATACCACTGCAAGGAGAAGGACAATGACTAGAAGATGAAGATCAAGCAGGATAACTCAAATATGAATCAATGGGGAATTCATTTTATTGAGACAGTATCTTACTATGAAGCCATGGCCGACCTGAAATAGCTAGTATACCAGGCTGGCCTTGAACTCACAGAGATCATCTTGCTTCTGCCTTCCAAATGATGAGATAAAGGCATCACACCCAGCAAATGAGGTACTCTTTATGAAGTATCACTCAGTTTTTGTGAACAAGTGATGTAATTCAGAATTGTATAAAAGACAGGGATTGTTTAACAGTTATCTGTTAGCCAACTTACACTCTTTGGCATGCACAGAGTTCCTAAGTGTAATGGTTTTGTTCTTTTTGGCTGTATAGCAAACCATTTTAATCCATGGTTACACCTGATTGTTATCTAAAATTATAGTCATGGATCCATAAATAAATAAGTTTGGTTACAATGAAAGAAAACTAAACGAAAATACTGTTTCTCAAGACTTATTGATGTTATCTATTTTCTTTCTCCATCCTCCAGATTGGTTATATCATTAATTTGTATAGTTAGGCCTCTCTGTTACTGCCTGCTTTACACTTGGGTTTCTCAGCACATTCTAGTTGATGTTATTTATTTATGGGAGGAGGATTTGTTGAATATTGCCTGAGCTCTAAGACTGCAAGCTATGCAAAACATATGCTCAAAGAAATGTCGCTCCTCTTTAACACTATTCCCTCCCCCCTATTTCTCCATTCTTGTCTTCACCTGTTCCCTGTAGGTAAACTGATCTCATTAGTTCTGATTTATCTTTCTTCTACAGTCAGTTTTGTTATGCTCATTTTGAAAACTTGAGTTTGTTCCAATGCAGCTGATATCTTAGGAGACTGATTTGAGCATAATGTAAATGTTGTGTTTGCTTATGCACAATTTCATACATGAGAAACTCTTAAGTGAATGCAGAGATTGCACCTAGCTGAACTGAGCTGTAGAAGAATACAAAACACAAATTTCATACATTCACCAGCTAATCCTATTCACCCAGTGTGTTGGGAGTCTGTTCACATGTATCAGCCTCCCCCCTTTCCCAGTAAGACACAACAGCAAACCTTCTGATGCTCCCTTCCACAAGCAAACTTAAAGGTTTTTTTTCTCCTGGGTAAAGTGTTCATTTACTGCAGTTATTTATGTGTTTCTTAACTATTTAATATGGTTCCTAGCTAAGCTGGATGAGGCAGGGCTATAGTCACAACTACTGAGTATATTGAGGCAGGAGGATTGTAAGTTCAAGGCCAGCCTGAGCTACAGAGTGAGTTCAAGGCCAGAATAGGGAAATTACCAAGACCCTGTCTTGAAAGAAAGGTAAACAGAGGGCTGCAGATAGTCCAGTGGTAGCTGAATATAATATGAATACTCCCCACACCCATTATTTAAATATACACATACTTCCTATCCATGTATGACAGAAGTCTATGAGTTTTGCATCTCTAACTTCACTTTCCCCATAAGATTTTTAATTGTACATTTTTTTTTACTGTGTAAAGGTTTTCTATAGATTGTAAAATTGGCTTTTCTGCAATGCATGAATATTCATGTATTTTCATTTACCTGTCGTTCTTTCTTTTTTTTCTTGGTCTTTATGAGACAGTGTCTCCCTTAGTCCCAGCTGGCCTGGAGCTCGCTCTGTAAACCAGGCTGGTCTTGAACTCACAAAGATCCGCCTGCCTCTGCCTCCTGAGTGCTGGAATTACAGGCATGTGCCACCATGCCTGGCTATTACCTGTCTTTCTAACATGGAGAATAGTACAGGGTAAATACTCCTTAGGGCTTTTAGTTTAGAACATCTTTCAGTTAAGAACATCTTCTGAAAGGAACTCCTTATTGGTTCATAAAAAGCTTCCTCACTCTTTCATAGCTAGATAATACTCAACTGGGTGAACCCCCTTAAATTTACTCTGTCACTCTTTAATATATACACATTTTGGTTGTTTCCAAATCCTTCCAAATAGTTCTTCAATGAATAATATTTTGTATCAGAAGTGTATATTTAGTGGGACTGCTAGTGCATGTGTAATTTTGTTAGACATTGCCAAATTCATATGTTGACTCAAATTTGAGTTTGCAGCAATATTATATATGACTGCTCTCCAGTTTCACCAACAGAATATGTTCTCTAGTATTTTCTGAATTTCTGAGTATGGGTTTTAAGATTTTTAAATTTAAGAAACATTTCAGTAATTTTCTTAATTTTTTTTCTTGGTCTTTTTGAGACAGGGTCTCCCTGTAGCCCCAGCTGGACTGAAACTTGCTTATGTAGACCAGACTAGCCTTGAACTCACAGACATCATTCTGCCTCTGCCTCCTGAGTGCTAGGATTAAAGGTGTGCAGTATCATGCCCAGCTTCAATTGTGAGTTTTTATTGCTTGTTTTTTCCTCTAGAGGTTTCTCTTTGTCCCTCAGTTTTTAGGGAGCATACTGTCCATTAGAGATATTTTATGTGTTGCATGTTTTCTTCCTGTTCTTTTGTTTATCTTGACTATGTTTATGGTATTGGGCATGTAAAACTCAGTTACAAAAGCTTTTCCTAGACTAAGGTAAAGGAGTACATTACCTTTATTTTCTTCTATTATGTGTAAGGTTTCATCTTATAATGTTTAGGCCTCCAACCCATTTTGAGTTTATTTTTGTGCATGGTATAAAGGATAGATCTAATTAAATGGTCTCAACCAGATGAGATTCCTTTGGGAATGCTTTGGCAATATTGGGAAACAGTTGAGGTTATTATAAGTCTTGAATGAGGTGCTTCTGGTACCAAGTGGGGCAGAGATGCTGCTAAACATTGAAGAACATCCAGGAAAGCCCACTCTGCAAAGGTTTAGCTGGTCTAAAATGTTAATAGTGCTGAAGGTTCAGAAGACAATGGGATTTGGTCCTTCTACAAAATGCCTAGCCAGTTGCTCTGGCATCATTGGAAAAACTCAGCCCTATGCCTAAGTGAATTCTGGTGTCACCTCAATCATGTATTCATATTACATCGATCTATTTCTTGATTTTGTACACTATCTTATTGATATTATTTGTCTAATAATATTCTGGTACCACACTACTGAAGCTAAAGAGACTTTAAATATATTTTGATTTTATATATATATATATATATATATTAATGTCTTGTAGGGCTAGTCACATCTTATAGATTTCTTTTTTCAGTGTTTATTTGGCTATTCATGAATGTTTGCTTTACCATACAAATCTCATAACTATGGTTTTAACTCCATAACAGATATCTTACTGGTATTTTATTGGGATTGTGCTATATTTACAAATTGATGAACTAATTTGTTTATATTTTTGAATTCCTCTAGTCCAAGAATATGGGGTTTTCTTTTCACTTCAGAAAGTCCAATATGCCTTTAAGAAGTTCTTTAAAGTTTTTCTCTTATGGACTTTATATATTTTTGGGAAATTCATTCTTAGGTATTTAGTCTTCCTTAGAATTCCTTTGAATGTCATTCCAACATGCATTCTTCTAATTGGCTATCATTTGTGTAAATGAAAGCTACTGGGCCTTGTGTGTTGATATTCTGCTTCTTTACTGAATTATTTCATTGTTTGATTTGGTTTTAGTGTTGATTATTGAGAACTTTTCTGTCATGCCATCACATCATCTTCAGTTAGATACAGGTTTATGTCTTGAAATCTGATGTATTTAATTGATTTATCTTATTTAATTTAATTTATTTATTAATGTCTCCAATCCAATATTAAACAGTAAGAGAGATAGTGAGCAGTCTTGTCTTCTTTCTGACTGTAATAGAAATGCCTCTAATGGTTTTCCATTAACTAAGGTGCTGGGTTTTCACCTTAAGTTTATGTATATTTTATCATGCCAATGAGATGTCACTCAATTACTATTTTCCTTTGTAAAAAATGAAAATAGAGGGGCTAGAGAGGTGGCTAACTGATTAAGAGCACTGGCTGCCCTTGCAGAAGAGCCAGGTTCAATTCTTAGCACCCACATGGAGGCTAACAACTGTCCATAACTCCAGTTCCAGGGAAATCTGATGCCCTCTTCTGACCTCCGTGGGTATTGCATGACATATTTCATTCCATGTAAATACCTTCAGGCAATACACACATAAAAATCAAAATAATAAAATGAAAAAAGATAGTGAGTTTTATTCAAAGCCGTTCCATGATGCACCTATGGAAAACTCATATTGGGTTTTCCCTCTTAGCTCTAGCACTATAATATATGATACCAAAAAATCCTCATATTGAATCAGCCTTCCATTCCTGAATAAATCTCACTCTGTCACAGTCACTAACTTCTTAATATGATATACATTGTTTGCTGATGTTTGTTTTACTATTTTAAAAATCGATACTAAAAATAATTAAACTCTATATTTAGAAATGATGTAATTACGAAGTTTATTTTTGTAGACTCGGGAGATTTTTTTTTGCTATGAATGCTATACTTTCTTCATAAAAAAATAAAGAAGTTTACTTCATTTTCAATGCCCTGAATCAAATTATAGAGCATTGGGAATACATGGACTTTGAGTACTAAATAAAATTCTTGACCCTGGGCTCAAGGTCCCTAACAGCTTCTGTGTCTTCTATGGAAATGAGTCTACTTAAGTTCACTAATTCCAAAGGGGACAATTTTGGCAATATTTATTCTTCTAATAAATTGTTCATTTATTTAAGTTTTCAAATTTATTTGCATCTGAAGTCTGCAAAATACTTTTTCTACTTTTTTTTTCTTTTTGAGATAAGGTCTCCCTATAGCTCCAGGTTGCCCGAAACTCATTTTGTAACCAGGCTGGCCTTGATTTCACAGAGATTCACTTGTCTCTCCTTTCTGAGGGCTGGGATTAAAGGAATGTGCTGCCACATCTGGTCTAAATTTATTTTTGTTTCAATGTTTATATCCCCTGGCATGACTTATTCTCTTTCTTTGCGCTTTTCTATTTTTTCTCATTTTTTTTCAAGCAACTGAGATTTTTATTAATTAGATCTACTGCTTTTCTATCTCTGCTTTAATAATTTATACTTTTTATCTTATTACTTGCTTCTTTCTAGTTCTTTTGTTCTATTTTGCTGCTTCCTAATTTTGGATTTTGGTTTTAGCCCAACTGATCAGCATTTCATTGATTTTTTTCAAGATTTTTTTACTGCATTTTCATATAGACTTAGTCTTGACTGACAACCTTCCCAGCCATTCCTCCTCTTTCCCATTTTCCTGTTCACTATCTCCACTTAAATCCTACCACTTTCCAGGTTATAGATTTAACCTTCATATCACATGTATTCTATTACTCAGAATGAGAATAACTGCTTTCTTAGTTTTTTGAAAGTTACTTTCATTTAAAATATTTTTCTGATAAAAATATTTAGTCCTCTGCCAGGCATGGTTAATCCCAGCACTCAGGATGCAGAGGCAGGCAGATCTCTGGGAGTTCAAAGCCAGCCTGGTCTACACAGTGAGTTCCAGGCCATCTGGGGCTACAGGGAAACCCTATCTCAAAAAAAGACCAAAAAATATTTAGTCTTCTGTATTTACTTGATTGCTGTTTTGCTGCTTTATTTTATTCAACACAATCTGTTATATATTATTTTCATTATTGTTTTTAAGATGTTTGTGTGATATTTCATATTATTTATTTTGCTAAAATGTTTAATAGCAGGTTTTAAAACATTTGGGAGAAAAGTACTTTCTGTGCTTTGGTTCTATTAACAATCTCTAGCTTTACAGCACTGTGATCAAAAAGTGTTATTCATAATATTTCTACTTTAATGGAACATTGATGCTTTGCAGTCTACATCATAGTTAATCTTTGCAAATGTTTCATGGGTACTTTTTGAAGAAATATACTTCGTATTATCAGGACTTGGAGTTTTACTGACAATATTATTTAGGTTTTCTATCTCCTTACCTAAATTTGCCTATTTTTCCATCTTGTATTCAGAGTGATGTATTAAAGTGTCCTATTACCATGTTTCTATCTATAGTTGCTTGTGCGTTCTGCAAATTCTGCTTCATGAAGGCAGCTACTGTATTATTTGTCTTATAAAATATTCATAAGTATTATATTTTATTTTTCAAATTTATCAAAACTTCTGTAAAGGATATTTCTAAAGGTGTATTTTTTCTCTAAAATGGTTTTGACCGAGAGTGAAAATCCATGGCTAGATTTGCAGACAGAAGAATTTATCTGCTGCAGCTTGGCAAATACTACACATAATTTTTCATTTTTATTTAATTTTTTCAAATTTAATATACTATATCCTGATACAGTTAGACCCTCCTCCCTATCTACACCCTCCTTCAATACTTCCCACCTAATTCCATGATTCTGTTATATATATATATATATATATATATATATATATGCCTATCAAGTCAAATCCATGCCTCCAAATGCCCTTAAGTGTGGGTCTGTCCACATCTTGATGTCCACTTATTATTCCCAATGTGACTACAACTTAGGCAAGGAGAAAATTCCTTAAGAATTTCACCTGAAGATGAGTTTCAATAATTTTTTGTTCAGAACCCAAACACAGCCCATTGTGGGCCCTCTTACCTTATCTCTCCTATCTGCCATAAATAATCAGTATCCTGTCACTTAACAAATTCATTTGTAGTTAAAAGTTCAGTCATGTGGATAGAAGTAGATCTTGGGCAATTCCTCCTTCTTGTAGCTGTTGAAAATGACACCTGTTTGGGGGCATTTTTATGTCTGGCTTCCAGCCAGGCCCCAAAAACTCTTAAGGTCCCTGACCAGTCAAAAGCTATGCTTTTGATGAACTAAACTGAAGATTGAAGTACTATCTGAAAGCGTAGATATAGAGAGGTTTATTTTAATCCTTTTCTTTTTGGGGGGTGTCTTGTTGAGACAGGGTCTCCCTTTATTCCCAGCTGACCTGGAGCTCAACTATGTAGACCAGGCTGGCCTTGAACTCACAGAGATCCTCCTCCCATTCTCTCCGAAGTGCTAGGATTAAAAGCATGCGCCACCACTTCTGGCTCCAAGTCTGTGCCCAAGTCCACAACAGCTCTATATCCCAAAGCAATTATCTAAAGTTAGTCTCCTATATTATGCTTCCTTTACACATTGCATAAACCTTTTGCCTTTACTAAAATTAATATCCTAACATTAAAACGTTACACATGGCCAGTCTCTATTTTAGTAGAGAAATACATAGTCTATAGCTATCAAACTTCAGAATTTAATAGCAGATTGGAAAAGATAATCTTTTCAGAGACTTTTTTCCCTGAAATCAGCTCTTTAGCCACTATGACAGGGGACTCTGTTAATTAGGGACACTCCTTGAATTCTCAACTAATAAGTTCAAAGATCAAGTTAGCTAATTCACTTTTCTGTGAATTCCCCTTACAGAACTTTTGATATAAATTAATTAGTAAGAAACCAAGTATCCCTTCTTTTAAATATTTTTATTTATTATTTTTATTTCATGTGTATGAGTGTGTTGCCTACACGTATATAAGTGCACCCATGTCATGCAATGTCTTCAGAGGTTCAAAGAGGGAGTCAGATACCTGTGCTGGGAATCAAACCTGGGTCCTCTACAAGAGTAACTAGTGCTCTTAACTGTTGATCATCTCTCCAGCTCCAATACCTTCTTATTTGTAGGAGTTGTAGGGTTACTTTGTAGCCATTGCCAGATATCACTGAAGACATGGCACCGTCATTTGTAAAATTTTAAAGATCTCATGGCTTCCTTGTATATTCATGGCACTGCCCTAGGGCATCTCAGTTCACAGTTTGGAGGCCACAGGTATATAGCATTGCAATCTTTTATCCACAGATAATCACTCATAGATATATTTTAAGATAATGTCATATACAATCTTCTATAGATATATTTTAAGATAATGTCATATACAACCTTCTAGGTTGTTTTAAAATCCTCAGTGATGAAATATACATTCTTGTATCATTAAACATTCTTCTACAATACTATATTTGATATTTTGTTACATCTTATAGGAAAGAATAGAATATATATTCAATAATTTAAGCTCCTTTTGGGACACATGTATAATCATACTTTCCTATTGAAAAGGTTCTTTAATGAATATACTTCACATAGAATGATTATTGCTCTAGAATAAATTCCCAGATATTGAATTGCTGGATTAATTAGACCTTTGTCCCCTGGTGTAATGATTTATACTTACTGTAGTCTTATGAGTACATATGTATTACAGACTTTTCATTTGATGGTGAGAGCTTTATTATAAATGATTACGAATATAGGACCAGATACTTAAGTATGTTAGGCACTGTGCTAGGCAGTTTCACACACATAATTTAGTCTTATTTATATGACATTACAATAAGTATTATTTTATTATTTTTATTTATTATTTTTATGTGTATGAGTGTACTGTCTGCATGTACGTTGGTGCACCTGTGTCGTGCAATGCCTTGGAGATCAGAAGAGGGCGTCAAATTCCCCTGGAACTGGAGTTAAAGACGGTTCTTAGCCACCATGTGGGTGCTGGGAATCGAACCTGGGTCCTCTGCAAGAGCAGTCGGTGCTCTTAACTGCTGAGCCATCTCTCCAGCCCCATTAAGTATTATTCTTAAATTTTGTTTCTATTTTATGTGTACGAGTGTTTTGCCTGTATGTATGTAAGGAACCCGGGTCCTCTGCAAGAGCAGTCGGTGCTCTTAACTGCTGAGCCATCTCTCCAGCCCCATTAAGTATTATTCTTAAATTTTGTTTCTATTTTATGTGTACGAGTGTTTTGCCTGTATGTATGTAAGTGCATCACATATATGTAATGCCATCAGAGGCCAGAGGAAGGTGTCAGATTTGCTGGAACTGGAGCTATGGACAGTTGTTAGCTGCCATGTGGGGGTTGGGGACCAAACCCCGGTCCTCTAAAAGAGCAAGCAGTGCTTTTAACCATTGAGCCATCTCTCCAGCTGCTGTCCCCCAATTAAGTATTCTTAATGATCTTATAAAGTTGAAATGATTATCTCTATCAGACAGATAAACTGGGAAGCTTTTTTTAAAAGGAACAAAGAAATTGGAATTCAGACCCATGATCTTTGCCAAATCACATACACACAAAAAAACCTGTACATCTGGAATGTAAACCTAGAATCTTACTTTTATTTTTTTTATTTTTTTACTTTATTTTGTACGTGTATGAATGTACTGTCTGCATGTAGGTTTGTGCACCCGTGTCGTGCAATGCCGCGGAGGTCAGAAGAGGGTGTTGGATTCCCCTGGAACTGGAGTTAAAGACGGTTCTCAGCCGCCATGTGGGTGCTGGGGATCGAACCTGAGTCCTCTGCAAGAGTAGTCAGCGCTCTTAACCACTAGGCCATCTCTCCAGCCCCTTATTTTTAAATTATAGGTAAATCAAAGACTTAAATGACATATCTTCATCATTACCAGGCCTAATATTGACAGAGTGCTTATTATGCATCAAGAACTGTTGATATGTTTTAACACACTAAACCTTTAGTTCCCAGCCTGTGAAGTACTATCTATTCTTATTTTATAATTTATTATTATTATTTTAATTTTATGTGTATGAGTGTATCACTTTCATCTATGTAGGTGTACTAGTGTAGTGCAATACTGTGGGAGACAGAAGAGAGTGTTGGATCCCTTGGAACTGTAGTTATATACAGTTGTTAGCTTCCATGTAGGTGCTGTGAATTGACCCCAGGTCCTCTGCAAGAGCAGCTGATGTTTTTAACCACTGAGCCATTTCTCCGGCCCCAATGTACTATCTATTCTTATCCCCCAATAAATGACTGAACTGATGAATTTGTTTAATATGGGGTGGCACAGGTGGCATTCAATTCTGGGCAGTTTGGCCTTACAGGCTATGTCAGTATTGACTAGACTACACTGTAATAGACCGAAACCTATACCAGAATCTTATTATGAATACTGTTTTTAAAAGGAAGAAAATTGGCTTAACTAAAATTCATAGATGAAATGTAAGTTACTATCTAATCAAAGATTTATTCAATTGTTCTGTAAGAAATGTCTATCTAGGGTTTTTGTTTTTAAACTTTTCTCTTTTTAAAAAAATCTTTTTATTATTTTTATTTTATGTGTATAAGTATTTTGCCTGTGTGTATGTAAGCAAACCCCCACCCATATTGTACAATGCTCACAGAGGTCAAAAGAAGGGGTTATTTCCCTGGAACTGGAGTTAAAGACATTTGTTAGCTGCAACGTGGGTGCTGGGAATTGAACCTAGGTCCTCTACAAGAGCAGCCAGCGCTCCTGACCACTGAGCCAACTCTCTAGCCCCCTATCCAGGGTTTTGTCTGCAAATTCCCTATTCCTATTCCTCTTTAAGCAATATACAGCCTTTTAAGCTGAATGTATTGAAACATGTTCTATCCAACTTTGAGGGGTATACCTTGAATGAAAAATATTTTAATGAAACTGGTGTCCCAAGCTCAACTGAAAACAAAACTTCCCTAGGTTACTTGGAAATCTCAGGTACCTAGAAATTTGAGATGGGCAAACTTTCAGTACTTTATACAAGCATAATCTAGGATCCTCTGTTACTGATACCTGTTGCGTTAATGAAGCATCCTTACTATGTTGTCTTCTCCAATTGTCTCATTTATGTATTTAGACATTATTAAAAATTACACAGATTATAAAAAGGATCATATTTCATGATATTTCTGCAAATACTCAAAATTCTTCTCTTATGGCTTACCCAAGAAAACTGACCTAATGAACCACAGAACACATTATAATGAATGGGAAAACATTTTTCACATTTTTGTACAGAAAGTACCTCATTAAAAACAAATGCGTTAGCAATCAGATTTGTGCTTTTTAATAACTTGTGTTAAGCAGGGACCTTTATGATAAATCACTAGCATGTGTAAGCACTCTATCTGAAGAACCAGAGATTCATGAATCTCCCTTTCATGTCCTTGGGGTGCAAGGTAGCAAAGCAGTGGGTAGAACATGGCACCCTGTATGTACTCAATGAACACTGAATTGCCTAGCTACAAACAGGAAAAACACCTACAGACCATCCAAACTCACTAAAGGTTTCATCTGGATATGTTACAGCATGCTCATTCATTTAGGCAAAGTATATTTCTATGTGGATGTTCGGCATTGCAGGACATGAAAATTTACACTATTTTGAATATTGTACAAGCCAGAAGGGTGTAGGGTTTGGAGTCATATAAATTTAATTCCAAACAGACACCTCAATTCGTACATATACTGATGTAATTTCTTTAGACTTCAGGCCTCAAACCAGAATAAAAGAGCTAGAGTGCAGGCAGGGTCTGGACTGATTTCTTCATAAAACCATAGTTACTGACTTCAATGACACAAGTGCACTGAGGCCCAAATGCTCACTTGTCCCCACCGAGGCCCCAGAAGGCGCACATCAGGTGATGTGTTTGCAGCACCTGCTGCTTCTGTTTGCAGGTGCTTTCAGTAAAGCTCAGATTCATCATCTGTGATCCATACATGAGGGCTTGGGCTAAGTTACACCCACATCCATCAAGACAAGACTGAAGTCACCTGCAGTGATTAGGTCACTGAGGTAATAGGTTATTTTTGGAAAGTGACCTCTTAAATTGAATGAGAAAACTTGAAATGATATGATTCTAGCTGTAACTTTTTATATCACTTAAGCTCTTTTCCAACCTATGCTGTGGAGTCAGATTAAGGATAATAGTAGTGACAATGATGGGTCACATTTATGAACATCTTACTCTGTGTCAGTCAGTCCCAGTACTAAGCTCTGTAATGCTTTATCTCATTTAATCCTCAAGCCCTATTAAACTGTGTGCTATTAATATTCCCTTATTGCACATAAGGGAATTGAGACCAAAGACAATAAATAACTCAACCCTAAATTCTTTTTTTTCAACCCTAAATTCTTTAACATGTAAGCAGAACTGGAATTGGAAGTAAAATTGTATTCCGATTTTAGATCCCTTAACTGTTATTGCTTTACTGTACAGCCAGCATAATGTGTGTGTGTGTGTGTGTGTGTGAGAGAGAGAGAGAGAGAGAGAGAGAGAGAGAGACTATATACTATGAAAATGAATGAGAGGAGTCCCCACTTGCCCATGACTTGCTCTTTCAGCAAGCTCAGCCCTCAGCCTCCCTCACTGGACATAGGGGAACCTGACTCCTAAGAAGAGCAAGTACCATGCTTACTGTTGGGAAGTGGCGCTCCTTCGCCTCACGTCTCCTCTGGCTGTGAGCTGGAGGGTAGGCTGGTAGTGGTGGAGCAGCTGTGGAAAGAGGAGCAGCAGTTCTCTGCTCTCGTCGATCACTCCGGCTCCGGTGTTCTGAGGGTACAGAAAAGACAATTAGAATGAAATATACTTGGTATTCTCGATTTCTCCTTCCCCGTTGAGAGTATTAGCAAAAAGCTACAAAAAGGCAAGCTTAAATTAATCTAATTTATATACCATATCCACTTTCAGAATTGTTCTTAATTGACCTTTCACTTGCTATGAATATGAAGTCAAATACATCCATACCTATCCATGGGACCATTTTATAATCTTGGTGCAAGATGACTCACTTCTGAATTCAGTGTACCGCATTTCAATATGACACAAGAGGAAGGAAAAGGAAGAAACAGTTGAGAACAGTGGTGAAAGCCTTGATGCCATCAGAACTAGAGTGCATAGTAGATGCAGACAACACAGCTGCCAGACCTAGGTGCTGGAGGAAGTACACACTGGCTCTAGGAAGGGACTATTATGGAGCCATGAATTAGTATGAGCCAGTTTTTCAACTATAGATACGTGGAAATAGACTATGGTAGCTGGATTTACACCAAAGTAATTGACAAATGTATACACTGGGTATTTTATTTACCTTCTGTATTTCCAGGAAAGTGCCACCTACCAAAACTCAAAGAACTTTGAAATCTTGTGCTCCCTGAGAAACTGAGGTGACCCCAGGGACAATAGTTTTCTCATCCAGGGAGAAACTCTACCACTGGGGAAATGCTAAGAACTATATATGTGTGGGGTAAAGTGGTCTTGACTTCATAATGAGAATCACTGCCATAAAGTCCTGACTTTGATCCTCAGCATCACAGAAATAAATAAATACACACATATGTTAAAGTATGAATATCATAAAGACACTAAAACACAATTTAGCTTTCTGGTATCTCTGTGAACCTTAACCTACACTAAAGGCTATCCATCTCCCAAAATACAGATTATACTCATTCTCAGAATTTGACCAAATTGGTAAAGCCAATTTTTGAACCTGTCTTTCCACTATTTAAAATTAGTATTATTTAGCACATGTATAATACTAGTCAAAATGCCCACTGTTTACTGAGTAATTGCTATGTGCCAGAAATGCTTTTCTAAAGTTCTCACATGTATACTCTCAACAACCCCACACACATTCCACCCTTTCTCTGTAGATGTAGAAATAGATTCAGGGAGGGTGGGTCACTGTGCAGGAATCAGTGGTTCAGACATGGCTCTAGTGTCATTAATTTTTATATTACTTGACCTAGAGGCACTAGAAGGGCCATATATACCTGATCAGATTTTTCATTTTCTAATTATTTCTTTTTTATTTTTATGTGTATGAGTGTTTTGCCTGCATGTATCTAAGTGCACCACATGCATACAATGCCTGCAGAGACCAGAAGAGGGCATCAGATACCTTGGAACCGGAGTTAACCACCTTGTGATGTGGGTGCTGGGAACCTAATCTAGGTCCTCTGCAAGAGCAGCCAGTGCTCTTCACTGCTGTATCACCTCTCCAGCCCAGACTTCTTGGATTTTTCAGTATTTGATCATAATTATAGTTTGCTGTATTCTGATCCTTGGAACACTATAACTTATAAGACACTACTTGCCTTTTTTTTAACCTATGCTGGGACATAGAACTAACTATGCTGATGCTTTCAGGCGATGTCAGATACCTTTTCTCCTAAGGCTCGATAATTCTCATTTGTGTATTTGTGTCAATAACAAAACCATTTCTTTATTTCTCAGCTTCTTAAACTATAACATGGACCCATGGACCCTGGAGCGTACTGTGTGTGTGTGCGCGCGCGCGCATGTTTGTGTGTGTCTGTGTGTGTGTGTGTGTGTGTGTGTGTGTGACATAGATAGACAGATAGATGAAAACCAAGAAAGGAAGAAAGAAAGAAAGAAAGAAAGAAAGAAAGAAAGAAAGGAAGGAAGGAAGGAAGGAAGGAAGGAAGGAAGGAAGGAAGGAAGGAAGGAAGGAAGGAAAGAAGGAAGGAAGAAAAGACATTAACAATACTCGGATGGACCCAGATGTTGTACCTGCTAGGGAAGTCCCCTACTGAATGATATTCCCGACAATTTTAGTGTATTTTCTTGAGAAAGGGTCATACTAAGCTGCCAAGCCAGACAGGGCTTCCACTTGGTCATTCTCTTGCTTATCCTCTAGAGTAGCTAGAGTTATAAGCCTGCCACAGGTACAGTTGAGAGACTGTATTGCATTCATATTTTTATCAGAGGTCTACAGTACCTGTGAAATAGATGTTCAATTATTGCTTGTTGAATGATTGAACAAATTCATGTTTTACTATAGTCTAGTTTAAGAAAAAACAGAATGCATTCCATACTCTATACTTATTCTATATTTATAATAGATTATGTTGTTGGTACCATCCATGCTGCATGTTTCTCTACATTCTGCACTGTTTAAAAATATTTTTAAATTATTTTATATGTGTGTATGCCTGAATGCTATGCACCATGTGTGGAGATGCTTGCGGTGGCCAAAAGAGGATGTCAGATGCCCTGGAACTGGAGTTACAGGCAGTTGGTGAGCTACCTACCTGCCGTGGATGCTGGGAACTGATCCTGAGTCCTTTGAAAGAGCAGGAAGTGCTCTTAATGCCTGAGCCATCTCTCCACCCCACTACTGCTTGTTTGAACTGGCTCCCCAATGCTGGCCCCATCCTTCTTTGCCTTATTCAATATGTGGCTCCCTAAACTAGGAATTGAGCTCTCTTGAGTTTTCTGATTTCCATCTCTAACTTGGCTGTCTTTTGTCTCCACTACTTAGGATCTCTCTTAAAAATCACAGACTTGGTATCTGTGCTAAGAAAACATGATATAGTAGTCCTCAACTTCCTTTGCTTGGGATGCTTTCAAAAAATATTGACTCCCATTCATAACCAGAGAAAAGTCCTCAAAACCACGTAGGTGGTCTTTGCTAAATGGCCCCCAAAGTCAATGTTTACCTAAAAGAAGTTTTGAGATAAATGGGTTCCTTGTTAAAGTACCCACCTCCAGTGCTACCCTCATTTTTTTCTGCAAGCAAACACTGAGCTTTTCTAACTGGGGAGCATAAGGAAAACCTTTTACAGTCTTAAATTCACCAGGCAGAGCAGACAGGTGTTACTGGTTGGGAAGTAGTGGAAGGAGGGGGTGGAGTTAGAAGAAAGTCATCAGGCTTAATTTCCCTTTCAACCGCTTTTATCCCACACTGCCTTAAATTTATCTCTTCTTTTGCCCCAGGCTTGGAGTAGCCAGCCTAGATTAATGGCTCCTTAATTATACTTTTCCCTAGTGTTGAGGTAGGGATAACATAGGTCTGCCGGGGCCTGCAATTGCAGTCCTATATTCATCCTATTCCCTTACACCAATAAAATGTAGACCTCAGCCAGAAACTTGGAAGGAAAGGAAATATAAAATATAATTTTTCTCTTTAAAATCCATGTATTAATCTCTCTGTTTTATGAACATAAAGGATGACATTACTTAAAATTATTACTAGTGTTGAGCATTAAAAAATTGCTAAGTAAAGGGCAAAGCAATAATTGCATTCTAATTTTATTTATTTTTTAATGTGTATGAATGTACTGCCTGCATGTAGGTTTGTGCACCCGTGTCGTGCAAAGTCTCGGAGGTCAGAAGAGGGTGTTGGATTCCCCTGGAACTGGGGTTAAAGACAGTTCTCAGCTGCCATGTGGGTGCTGGGGATCGAACCCAGCTCCTCTGCAAGAGCAGTTGGTGCTCTTAACCGCTAGGCCATCTCTCCAGCCCCAATAATTGCATTCTAAACAACTTGAAATCCATTGAGATGTCACTTCTCTGAGGCTCCACGGCATGATAGGTACATTTCCTCTGCTTCCAGCACTGTATTGAACTTAACTGCTTACTTGTCTATCCTCCTCACTACACCAGGAGTTATTTGAAGGCAGAAGCCAATTTGATTTCTCTTTGGATCCTATGGTCCAGCATAATGGCTGGCCTTTGGTACAGTTTGGTGGGGGGAAGGGATATCTGTGCTAAGAAAACATGATATAGTGGTCCTCGACTTCCTTTGTTTGTTTACTATTAAATAGATCTCAAAGGCAGCCAATTTTTATGTTTAATCTCAATTCCCTGGCTCTCTCCTTACAGAACCGTCCTCTAAATGAGCACAGATCTGCAGCCACCCAGCCTCACTTGCCCATACTTCATTATCTCCTTCCTCCTCATGAAAGCCAGGCAATCCCAGGGATCCAAATAGAGATCCTACAAGGATGCTCACTGAAGCACTTGGGAGCCAGGCGGTTTTCTGAAAGTTTGGTATTAATCCCAACCACCAGATGGCAGAAGTGGATTGTGCTGATAGATCCACTGCAAAGTTACTGTTTCTTAGAAAATCCCCTCCCCTTAAATCCCTTTCTAATTTTAATTCTACACCACTGCATGTTTTTAATTCTATGATGCCTATAATTTCTGTTTATGGCTCTCTGCAGTGCTATTAAAACTACTACACCCAAGATTTGCTATCGAGCCAACCACAAAACAAGCCAGTCTATAGAGGACAAAATGAGGCTCCACACTCTTCCATCCAAACCCCAGAAGGCCCCACATCCCTCTCTCACTACCCCCAAGAGGAAACGCAGAAAAAAACAATATAGGCACTTGCTGTTCTTCAGTTCTGACATTAAATCCAAATCTGAAGAAGCAGTGAAATGTGATAATTTATGAGCAATTCAGTGTTATCTTCTTGAATCTGTAAAAATTTAATAGGGAGGACTGATTAATAATAATAAAAGAATAAAAGGAATGATATCTAAAGGGCTAATGTTACTCAAGCACTCTAATTATGGGATCTAAGTAAGTATTTAGTGAGATCAGGCAGATCTTTACATACTCATTTTGAGTTATCAATACTCAATCAGCTTTCTGGAGAATTTCATTCCAATACACACACATCCATATGCTGGGTTCATGGGAAGTGCTTTGTGTAAATGAAACCAATAGAACACCATCCTTGCCCTGAAGTTTCTCATGGATTAATGGTGTAAGGCAGGCAGACTCATGTCAGTTATGACAATCAGTTATAAGTGGCATGTGTAGAGGATATGTAGGATGTTATAAGAAGGGAGCATAGAGATGGCATTAGTAGACAGGAAGGTTTCCAAAAGAGGCTTTTCTGTAAAAATAGTTGAAGAAGCATTTTAATAAGCATCCTTACTCTTAATTATAAATGTCACAATATCTTGTTACTAACGATCCAAAGGAAAAGTTTTAAACACCTGCCTTGGGGATAGTAATAGATCAGTTGCTTCATTAAAAGGAAAAAAAAAAAGATAATGGGAAAGGCAGAAGTCATAATAATAAGTATTGTTTTCATGTGGGTGAAACTTGTTCCATTCTGTACCTTGATATTGACATTAAAATATTTTTATTATCATGTTTCTGTAAACTACCGTTCATTCCTTAAATGAGTATAGAGATTTGAAACAGACACAATGAATATGCAGACACAACCTACCTCTGTAGGAAGAATATAAAGGCCAGAACATGTGATACACCATCTTCTGATACTCCATGTTAGGGGCTTTTAAAGAATAATGCTCACTTTGAATCCTCCAATTCTAATGAACTTAAAGGCACTGGAAAGTAACCATTGTAAGAAAAGGCTATGCTTCTGCAAGGACTGCAATATGCTTATCTTTGGTGCTTTTAATACTGTAAGGGATATGTAAATATGAGTATTTGTTCACATGTGACAAGGTGGTAAAGAACTCTGTGAGATCGGAGGCTCAGAGCCAAGTTCTAGCAATGAAGCTAACCTGCTTTGCACAACCCTGAGCAAGTTTCCCTACCTTTCTGGGCCTCCATGTCCTCTCTATAGAATGAGGGCATTGAATCAGCTCAGAGACTCTCAACAGAAACAGAAGAGCCCTCAAGGGGCTTGTTATGGTTGTTAGAATGATTGGGCAGGAGCCAAGCCTGACAGCCATTCTGTAATGCACAGGATAGTCAATGAAAAAAGGCCCTAGATCACATACAATATTCCAATGTCCTATCCAAATCTCCTATAGGAAAGAAGCCTAGAACCAATTTCTAAGTTAAACCTAATCCCATTTTATTTATAAGCCAAAGTATCATTTTGCTGATATCTAATATATGCCGAATGTATCAATTTTCATGGTTCTCGTCTCCTGCCTCTGTCTGCAGGGTTCCTTCAATTCTCATAGTTTTTGTTTGGAATGGCTCTTGTCTTTACTTAATTCAAATTTACTTTTGATAGGTACAAACATCTAACTGCTTTCATCGTATCATATAATGTGATTGTAGATGTGCATTTTTATATTAAGATTATTGTTAACAATTTTTTAAGTTCTATAATTATACTTAGACTACAATGATAATTTTAATATGTGTGTAACTGATACTGTGCGTGGATTTCATCCAGCGTAGGAATGGAAGCATTCCAAAAGGCCTTCTGCAACTAAGGAGACGTTGGGACCAATGGGAGAGAGAATCCCCAGATGGCACAACTTCCAAGACTCTCCCCCAACGCCCCAAGGCTGGGATCAGTTACCTCTGCGCAGGGCCTGCAGGCTCTGTCTGGCATGGCGGTGCAGCTCCTCTACACAGGGTGGCCTAGTAGCTGGGAGGAAAATGTTTCTCTGTTGGTGCCATGGTGCACGGTAGTATACACTCAGCTTACTCTCGACATCCAGGTTGGAGACAGCTGCAAGACAGAGAGAAAAAGGGGCATTGTACATAAGGGGCTTTCAAAGCAGTTTGTGGACTCTGGGGTAAGGAGATGGAAAGGAATGGAGTCCAAATAAAGTGGAAGTCCAGACTGTGTCTCACATCTGACAAGCTAATTCAAGTCTAGATTAAAGTTTGAAGTTTATAATACAAATGGGGACAAATTTATCCCTGAATAAAAGGGTGGGAGTCCCTTGTATATTTGTGTACATTGTTCCTGCTGTCACCTTGAACTTTGGACTATACCTCCTGTTACAATCTATCCCTGGTGGCTGCAAGCTGTGGGTTTCTGATCCCACCTTCTACTTCCTGACTACACTGCTTAATATTTTTCCACGGTTTTCACCAAAGGTGAGCACAAATATTAAAGGAACCATAATAGATGTGATAATGGGTATTAGGGGAGGGAACCTGCTTATAATATGGTTCTTACAACTCATCCAAGAGACCAAGGAAAGAAGAAAGCCCCCCACCCTCAACTCATCATTTAACTTGGTATTGTCCTCTTTGCTACATGCATTACACATACAGCGTAGGACAGAAATCCTTATGAGTGGAAGATGCATCCCTATAGAAACTTGAGACTCAAGTGACTATGATTGGGAAATGGCCACCAAGAGGAACCAGTGAGCCCGCTAGCCTCAGGACTGCTGAGAACTGGTCAGTTGGTTTTACCCAATAGACTCACTGTCCAGAGCCAGATTCCTAGCCCAGGATCATCCCATCCCTCCCAGCCTCAACCCTTTTTCCTGTTTGTTTTTTCCTCGTTTTCCCAGAGCGTGGTGCTCTGACCCATTGTTTCTCGTTATGCCCCACATGTGATTTATCTCTGGGACTGGAGAGATGGCTCAGCGGTTAAAAGCACTGACTATTCTTGCGGATGACCTGTGTTTGATTTCCAGCACCCACAATGTAGCTAACAGCTGTCTGTAATTCAAGTTCCAGGGAATCCAATGCCCTCTTCTAACTTCCATGGGCATCGCACAACACAGGTGCACTTGGACTCATGCAGACACTCATACACATAGAATAAAAAATAAAAGCTTTTTTTTAAAAAAAGATTTAGCCCCATCCTGACCTTTCTTTCTTTGTTTTGTCTTTTTGAGACAGGGTCTCCCTTTTTTTAATTGATGTTTTGTGCATTTCACACATCCTTTCCCAGTTCAATCCAGACTCATTTTCCCCTCCATGTCCCCTGTCCCTCCCAAGTTTATGCAGTCTGCCATACATGTCCTGTATCCCCTTCTGAGTCTTTTCAAAGTTTTTCAAACCAAAGGATTATTTGGGGCGGGGGTGGTGGGAGAACTCTACTGCTTCAGTCAGTTCCCTGTCCCAGTTCTTTTGTTGTTCCTTCCAATCCGTATGAGACGAGGTCTCCCTTCAGTCCTAGCTGGCCTGGAGCTCACTATGTAGACCAGGCTGTCTTTGAACTCATAGAGATCTGCCTGCCTCTGCCTCTTGAGTGCTGGGATTAAAGGCATATGCCACCACACCTGGTTCTGACCATTTTCTTTTTGAAGACTAGTCTACCATTGTACTTTGAGAAATCTTACATAGAACAATATAGTCTATAAAAAGGAAAATAGGTACTTCCTAGAAAGAGAATAAAAAAAATGAAAACTCAGGAACATACAACTTTTTTTAATTTTTTTAATTTATTTTTGTATGTGTATGACTGTATTGTCTGCATGTAGGTTTGTGCACCCGTGTCGTGCAATGCCGCGGAGGTCAGAAGAGGGTCTCGGATTCCCCTGGAACTGGAGTTCTCCTGGAATTGGAGTTACAGACGGTTCTCAGCCGCCATGTGGATGCTGGGGATTGAAGCCAGGTCCTCTGCAAGAGCAGTCAGTGCTCTTAACCGCTAGGCTATGTCTCCAGCCCCAGGAACATACAACTTTTGATGATTACTTTTTCCCTCTCCCCCATGAACCGTAGTTATTTTTGGTTTTCTTTTATAATGCAGTTTTAAATAGTGATGTTTCTGTTAGAATAAAGTGTTCATTACTATTGAATCACTACAACTGCTCATCAGTATAAGAATCACTAGCAGAAGGCTAAGGGTATTGCTCAGAGTCAGTACATTTGCCTAGCATGTATGAGACTCTGGGTTTGATCCCCAGCACTGTAAAAAGAAAAAATAAACAGATACAGTTAATAGAATGTGTAGAAATATCACATGGGCAGAATTAAGGGAAATATGACATGTCTCTAAATTACCCAATGGAACTTTCCATGACAATGAAATTCTCTACAGCTGTGCTGTACAATATGGTGGGCACTATCCAAGGTAGCTATTAAGCACTTAAAATGTCACTAGTGAGTGAGGAACTAAATTTTTATTGTATTTATTACTAAAATTTGAATAGCTATATATGGCTATTGTATTGAACAGTATAGTTCTAGGATAACTATAAATCATCCATTATATTTCTCCACCTTTAGCCACAGAGCACATTATTTTCTTCTACTTATGTATTTCTTGTTGGTGTTTAGTCTCCAAGAACTTGCATCAGGGACTATTTCCTTGGGCAAGGAGAACAGATATTTGGAAGGAGGAGGGTCTATGAAACCATGAAAGAAAAGAGACAGTTTTTCCTTCCCAAGCTATTCTGTGGCCTCAACATTCTCCTTAGAAACTGCAAGTGCTTGGTGAATCCATCAGGGGTCACTGACCCATGTAGACAAGACAAGAACACTGACCCATGTAGACAAGGAGGACTTACTAAGGGACAAGCTGAACTTTCCAGGCTTGAGAGAATGAGTGGGAGACCTCGGTACAGAGGGGAGGGCCAGGTTTATATCAGAGGGCTCCTCTCATGTGTTCGGTAGGCGGAGTTCTGAAGACAGAAGCTTTATTCAGTTACCCTCAGAGGAATGTTCTGGTACAGTGACTGAGATGGAAAAAGCAGCCTGTCTCTGGACACAGAGGTTAACTCCCGCACAAAAGGGCTGAGGTCATTGCCAAACCCAACAGAGATGGCTGTGAATTCCTGTGCTAGTAATAGCTGGGAAAGGGGACAGAATAGAAAGTCTGGCTGTGGAATGAAGAAAGGAACAAGAAGTTGAGTGGCCACTCCCAGAAGGAGGGGAATGGCTCCTGAACATCCCTTCCCCGGATGACTTGTCTCTTCAGGGAAGTTGGGGTCACAGTTTGGGGCTGGGCCCAGGTGAGTAGAGGTTGAACAGAAGACTCAGCATCCTTCAGACCCTCTGTGCTGCTGACTAGGAGCTCAATGTGTTGATTTGGCAAGCCTTCAGAAACAAGGTCAAGTGTTCATGGTCTCAGGCTTTGGGTGCGGAATTGCTGAGCTCCTGTTATTTGCCTTAGTGTTGGCCTCAAGTAAAGACTCATCTGATGTGCTAGGGAAAAAAAACCTGAAGAATTCCTACCTACACTCCTTAAACCACAATCTCTGAGTCTTGATAATTTGTATATTTGAAGCGTGTCCCAAAGTTATTTTTTATCATCAGTAAAGTTTGAGAAATGTCAACTTTTTTCTAATGATGTCTTGGGAACTTAAGGGAGTGAAAGAAATTGGACAGTTTGGGAAAAGAGAAGAGAATGCTGACAATGGAAATATCTATTGACCCATGAACATTATCCAACCAGCTATTAGTGTTATGCATGGTGCTAGACAGAACAACACATTTGCAGGAGTCCCTACCCTCTTGAGGCATATGTTCTCTGACTTCAAATGAAAATGTTGACATGGGTGATCCTGAAAGCAATAGATTAAGAAAAATACTGTCTGGCACATGCTTCTTTCTGTATCTACTAAGAATGACCTAAGACTGGTAGACTCTAGAGGCCTGAACATACAAAACACTGTAGTTCCCACTGTACTACCTCCAACTTTCTACAGTAAGTAACCCCAATTTCAGAAACTATCACCTATCCTAAAATATAAGCAAAGAAATTCAGTAGCATTTTGTCATTATTAAATATGAAGTGTATTACTCAAAATGAATTATTATGTTTTGTGTCTACCCCTTTGCTGATTCCCTAAACTCATTCTGATTGTGCCCTGAGGTTTGGGTCTAATAAACTGCCTGCAACTCAGAACTGTGTATTTTCAAGTACAAAGAGTAATTCCTGAATTCTAGTATGATGGTCAAATCCTCATTCCTAAGAGGACCCAACCCTCATACAGAACGGCAGTTTCATAGGCAAGGATCCACATTTCCCCCATCCTTTATCCTTTGAGAATATAAAATGGGTTTATATCATGCTTTAGAAGGTGGCCATTTCACTCATTAGTTGCCACAGTGATGTCTGTCATTGCTCCATTACATTCTTTGGTCACAGAATATTAACTAGTGTGATGTATCTACTAGAGGCAGAGAGAGGCACTAAGCGAGTTCTCAAGGAAACCAACTTATTTTCCTTCTTTAAAAGTCATTTCAGGAGCTGGGAAGATGCCTCAGTGATTAAGAGCACTGGCTGTTCTTGCAGAAGACCTGGGATAAAATCCCAGTACCCACAGGTGGCTAACAACCATTCATAACTCCAGTTCCAGGGATCCAACCACCTCTTCTATCCTCCCTGGGCACTGCACGACATGGGTGTACTTACAGACATACAGGCATAACACTCATACACATAAAATACAAAGAAATAAATTTTTAAAAAAAGCCATTTCTGGGGTTAGACAGATGGCTCGGTTGATAAAGTGCTTGCGAAGCAAGCATAGAATCTTACTTTGGTTCCCTAACACCCATGTAAAAAAAGATGGCACAGCAGTATATGCCAGGAATCCTAACACTGGGGCAGGGACAATGACAGTACAATCCCTAGAGTTTGCTGGCCAACCTGTCTAACCAAATCAGTGAGCTGCAGGTTCATTGAGAGACCCTTTCTCAATAAATAAGGTGTAAAATGATAAAGGGAGACACCTCACATTAACCTCTGGCCTCTGCACACACAGGCATGTATATGCACAAAGTTGTACACATATACATATGAATGTATACACACATACACACACAAACATGCACACAAAGTAACTTATTTTTCTGAGTAACAATTCAACCAGTGATGAATCCATGCATTCAAAAAGTAGCTGTGCTGCTGCTATTGCTAAGCTGTTCCATTTTCTGGTTCATTTTATCCTTTTTTCTTCCATTTTAAACAATTTTTCTATGGCCAAGTCACGAATAACAACAAGCTTAGTTGACTCCGTAAAATACAGTCTCAAAGAAATGGAAAAAAGAGAAGCAGCGACCCGGGTTTTTCTATGTTTATTTGGCTACTTCTAGGGGCCCCTCTGGCAAACAGAATTCTAGGATGGTCTTCAAGATTCCTGCCTTCTCAAGTATATAATTCATGTAATCTTCTTGCATATAGGAAGATCCTATGACTTATGTTACATAACTTTGTAAAAGGCATTTCAGGGCACCTATTCGATTGTCTTTGAGTTCACCAAAAGAGAAAGTATTGGACTGGGGAGATGGCTCAGAGGTTAAGAGCACTGGCTTCTTTTGCAGAGGACCCAGGTTTAATTCCCAGTACCCATATGGCAGCTAACAAGTGCCCTAAGTCCAGTTCCAGGGAATCTGATGCCTTCTTCTGACCTCCGTGGGAACTTCATGACATGCAGGTGTTATACTCGTACACATAAAATAAAAGTGATAAATAAAAGCTTTTTAAAGAAAGGATTAAGTATTTTCTTCCAGTGGGTCACGGATGCATCATGTGAATCCTTAAGAGACAAGAAGTAATAGAGACATTTGCCTCCTGTCCTTGAAGAGGCAAATTACCACATTACGGAGAGAGCCTTGTGGTGGGCAACCCCAGACAAATTTTAGAGGCTGAGGGACCCAGGCCTACACCTCTAAGAAGACATATTTTTTCCAACAACTGATAGGCTTGAAAGCAAAATTGGAGTCCGATATGGGAACACAGTTCTAGGTGACATCTTGATTTCAATCCAATGGGATTCTGAACAAAAGACAAATTTAGCTTAGACTCAGACTCTTGACATACTATTGCAAGATAATCATATCAGAGGACCTGTTTTTGTTTTTGTTTTGTGATACTGGAGATTGAATCTGGAGTCTAACATATGCTAGAGAAATGTTCTACCAGCCCTCTTTTTTTCTTAAACAGGGTCTCATTAAGTCATCCAGTTTGACCTTGAACTTGTGAGTCTCCTCCCCTAACCTCCCAGGTCACTGTGTTACCAGGTCTGCTCAATAATACTGTTTTAAGTTGCTAAGCTTATAGAAGTTTATTATGGAATCATAGAACAGTGATAGCTAACCAATATATCCTGCTGTTATTTTGTCTGCTTCTCTAGAGTCAGTCACTTGCCTTATCTTGCCATCTTCTCCCTAAAGGCGGGGCAGATGATGGCAAACACGATGATGGGAGATAAGGCTGGATGTTTCATTTTTAATGTTTAAAACAGAAAAACACTATTTGTATACCTAATTTCTCCTATCCAAGACTCCAGAGGAACTGCAACTGCATGTCATGTTCTAAGCCAAGTATATTTTCTTCATCATACCATGTTCCCTTCACACAACTCAAAGAGGAAAGCATTGGCCCATTTTATAGATGAACTCAGAGAAAGGGCGTGTATACTACCATGTATCTTGTAACTAGAAAGTCTAGGGTTCAAGGACGTATCTGCTTGTCTTCACAGCTGCTTTTCTTTCTCAGTCCAATACAAAAACATATTTGCCTAAGCTAAAGGTAATGAGGGCAGGGAGAAGGAATGTGGGTAACCTGCCATGTACAAAGCATCAGGAAAGGATTCGATTCTATATCTTCCATAGAATTAGGTATAACTCCTGGGCATGTTGGTGCACACCTTTAGTCCCAGCACTTGGGAGGCAGAGGCAAGTGGATCTCTATGAGAATGAGGTCAGCCTGGTCTACATAGCAAGTTTCACGCTAGCTGGGGCTACAGGGAGAGGGACCCCATCTCAAAAAATAAAAAATAGGCATACTTAAGAACTGAGGCAATCTTCTAGAAAGTGCTTAGGGAAGGTTGGGGAGATTTGTTACATTCCAGAAAAGCTAATAGCATTGCAAGTAGACACCACAAATCTGGGCTGGTAAAAAGAAAGTCCATCATAGAGAATGACTGTAAGGCAGTGAAGTCTTCAGATTCATTTTAGTTCATGGCCTTATCACATGCTAGAGGTCATGAAACTGTTTCAGTCTTGATTCATGGTGACATATCAAACATATGGATCTGGTCATTCATTGGAGTCCTCAGAAATGAGCTTACTTAGACGTGAGGTTTAAAACCTGCTGGGTGTGGCAGCTCATGTTTATAATATCAGCACTGGAAGTCTGAGGCAGGAAGACTGGTGTGAGTTGGAGACTAGCCCGAGCTATATAGTGAATCCCAGGCAATATTTAGACTTCTGCCTAAGAGGTTTGCTTTTAGGGACTACTGAAAAGAGGTGAAGATCAGGGGCAAATAGAATCTTCCCTAAGCCTTTGCAAGAAGCCTCAGTACCCACTGCCCTATTAAGATTGAGACTCATTTGATGCCAGATTCCCTGCCCAGCCCTTGAGGTTTTTTTTTTTTCTATCTTAAAACATACCTGTAGGCAGAGAAGACAATGTTTATTCTTGGCCTCCTGTCCTAGAAAGCCTTCTTACTCCAAACCTTCACCTCTACCACTGGCTTTGCTCCCCTGAACAATTCACCCTCTTACTTCTCCCAGGCACTTAAAACTTGAACAGGGGGAGATGACAGCTAAAAATCAAAGATTTTGTGTGTGGTAAAAATTTCAGCAAAATGTGCCAAGTGACTCAGAAATGGAATGTTTACCCTTTCAAGGGAGGGAAGGAAATTTTTAAAACACATTTTTAGAATGTCTACAGGAAACATTTATCCACATATACCCTTGCTAGCCTTCCTTCCTGCCCTCGTACCAATCATCCCCACCCCCACTACATAGATTTTCAGCCAGAAACACATCCCTGCACAAACCATCTATTCTGACAGTCTGTGGCAGAAAGCAGTGAGGAGTATCACACATTAACAGATTAGGAAGCATCTGAAATAGTCAGTGTCACAGATACATAGCTGGATTGCTCCCACTTCCCGCTAGGCTGAAGCTATTCCACAGCAGCCAACAGCTTGGTGAGCAAAGTGGAAATGTACTCAGACTACAGCTGCCTCCCGAGTTCTCAGAGCAGCTGGGAGGATGGGGCAGGGACTTCACCAAGGGAAACTATTCCTTTCCACCTGCTCTTCCTTCTTTGGCAACCAGCCTTTGCCCATTCTGCTTGACAGCTTGGAAGAGAGGGGAGGGCAGAATACAGGGACAGCAAGAACCACCAAGGCACCTGCCACCTGCCAACTAGCTCAACTCCAGAGCCAGGTTTCTTAACACTGTCCCTGTTGGGCTTGTTTTTCAACAAAACCACAATAATTCATACCTATTCCCAACTGTGGACAAATTATCAAATGTAACTCTCTCTGTACCAGAAAGATGGAGGTGCCTACCAATTTTCAGCTCTTTAAAATATCCCAGTTCTAATCAGGTATGGTGGGGGAGACACCTTAATACCAGCACCTGGGAAACAGAGGCAGGCAGATCTCTGTGAATTTCAAGGCCAGCCTGGTCTACATAGCAAGTTCCAGGCCATTCAGGGTTACAAAGAGAGGAGGACCTGTCTCAAAAGCTAAACCAAACAAAAAACAAAACAGGGCTGGAGAGATGGCCTAGTGGTTAAGAGCGCCGACCGCTCTTGCAGAAGACCCGGGTTCGATCCCCAGCACCCACATGGCGGCTGAGAACCATCTGTAACTCCAATTCCAGGAGAACTCCAGTTCCAGGGGATTCCGAGACCCTCTTCTGACCTCCGCGGCATTGCACGACACAGGTGCACAGACCTACACGCAAAGCAGTACATTCATACACATAAATAAATAAAATAAAATTTTTTTTAAAAATTAAAAAAAAATAATAAAAATAAAAAACAAAACAAATTTCTAACTCAAACAGATTAGAACATTCAAAATAAATTAGCAATAATTTTCCCTATAGAAATGTTTTGTCTAAACTTCTAAATCAAAATGGTGTTTCATGGCAGGAAGCCTGTTAACTCCTTGCTGTTACTGTTACTGTTACTGTTGCTTGTGTTAATGTTAAACATCCTGTAGAAATACTACTAGGGGTCTTCACTCTAGCTGTAGCTCTGTAACCACAATGCCTTGTGCAAGTCATTCAACATTCCTAACATCTCAGATCCCTCCCTGTCTGTTCATATGAGTAATTGGGAATTTTCCCTCTCTGGGCTTGGCTCTGCTCTGCCCAATATCTCTGATTTCTACCAACCAGCAAAATCCACCTGGAAAGACTGTCTTAAAGTGATGGCAAAATGGGCTGGTGGAGAGAACTTGGGCTCTATGATGGAAAGATAGGGTTAATCACAGGAGTGGGATCCAGAACAACTCACTACTAAACTATTAGGTCTCAGTCCCCTACACTAGGAAAAGGGCATCATAGAACCAGTCACAGAGTGAAGTGATGCTGCTTTGGCCTGTCACTACTTAATCAAAATTAGTTTCTTTTCCTGCAATAGGAACAAAAGAAGGTCAAAAAGTGAGGGTACAGCTCTAAATTGAAAAGAAGGAAGTTTTGAGCTTTCTAATTTCTTTTTACTTATAAAAATACTTTAGTGGGCATTGCTGTGCAAGTATGAGGACCTATGTTCAAATTCCCAGAACCCAGGTAGAATCAGGTATGGTAAAATAGGTCTGTAATCCTAGTGCTTCTTCGGTATTAGCATATACAGCAGAAAAAACAGAGACCGTGTCTCAAACAAGGTAGAAGGTGGAGAGCAAACTCGGAGGTTGTCCTCTGACCTCTAAATGCATCACATGGTGCAGAGCATGACAATACACACACACACACACACACACACACATACACACACACACACACACACACACACACACACACACACACACACACACACACACACACACACACACACACACACACACACCTACAATGGCATGTACAAGTCTACATAAGTACATAAGCTTAGCCCAGACAAAATCCCAGCACAGAGTGAGGAAGTGGGGAAGAAACCCCAATTTTAGCAGCCAATCAATGGCTACTAGGAAGAAAACCTTCAGCCTTGTTTAAAGGTGAAACTCTTGATTGGCTGACCATGCCTCAGTGGATCAACCCACATAAAAAGGCATTTAGGGACACAAAACTGACTCTACAGGATATATGTGCATAACATTACATATATGCATATATACGTACATATATATTACATATATATTACATGAAATTGATCAGGAGTAGTAAGAGGGCAGATTGGGAATCTAAATAAAATCAAAATACATTGTGTGAAGTTCACAAAAATTCAATAAAAATCTTCTCCTGTATTCATATGTGGGGTATTTTTGAGACAGGGTCTCCCTGTAACCACAGCTGGTCTGGAATTCCCTATGTACATCAGGCTGGTCTTGATCTGACAGAGATCTGCCTGCCTCTGTCTCCCAAGTGCTGGGACTAAAGGTATGCATGCATCCACCACACCCAGCCTCTCCTGTATTCTTAGTAAGTGAAACAAAAATGAAGATGAGGCCACTACACATTACATCTTGAAAGTCTCACAGCTGGAGACTGAGAAGAAGGCTGACCACAACCAGGGAGTTCACAACCTCTCTAACAGGTTCGCTGACCCAAACGCTAATGTCTGTCACCTAGGACAGTGCTTAGTGTAGTAACTTGGAGATAAGAGCTGCAGCACTGCTCATGCTCTTTAGGAATGGCTCATAATGACTTGTTTATCCTCCACACTGTTTTTCTTCCAGAATGTAAGCACATTGTCACCTGTCACAGCACAGTTATTGTTCTAAGAACCTTCCTGTAAGCACTGAGCAAAATCATTGAATTCTACTTCTGGAAGGGACCTCAGAAATTAAAGAGTTCTATAATTTTTTTTCAACTTGCAGGGCATGACCCATTAGTGGATTGCAAAACCCATTCAGCTGGGCAAGACTAGCATTTTTTTTAAAACAATGAAACGGAATAGAGTAGACTAGAATATACTCAAGTGTAATGTATTGTTCTCTGAAGCTATTGTTTGTTGTTTTTGCAAGGCATGCATGTGTGCATATGTTTGGCTGTGATACAAAATGCATTTCTTATCCTAGGTGGCAGTCAACACATCATTAATACCATAGTTGAGGCTAGTCACCCATATGCTGATGAGGAAACCCAAGTCCAGATATGACAGGAACTCACAGAGCTGACTTTTGTCAGAGGTAAAAAGTAAAGTGTGGGCCGCCTCCTGACTCTGGGTCCATGTACATTCCTAGTTAGCTTCTGTAGCCTTCACTTCTCTTAGTCATCATTTGTAATCTATCACTTTTATCAAGTTATCCCTTACAGGTAAAGCTCTTCTTTCCTGTTTTCTATGAAACCAGCTATTTTAATTTTAGTATTTTAGAAGCATTTTAACATAGGTTGCAAACCTTGGGATGAACCAACCACAGAAACCAAATGTTGCCCTGTGTTCCTTGCGAGAGGCCAGGTGCCCTAAAGTTCATTCTCTGCCAAAAGCTCTGATGATGAGCATACTAAGGTGGCAAGGGACAGCCCTGTCCATTTACTGGAAACAACAGGAGTTTGTTGAAGCTTAGAGTATATATGCAATGATATTAATGGATAGAAACTCTGGAACAGGAGAAAAATATAAACTCTCCTGTCTGGAAGAGCTGTGTAATATGCAGGTGCTCAAGATATGGAGAATTTGAACTCTTTCCTTTACTATATTCTGCCCGTTTTGCAATCTATGATTCCATAGAAAACAACCAAGAAGACTACTTCAGGAAAAAAGATATATAGACAGCAAATGGTAGAGGCATTCTACATATACCATTTGCTGTCTATATATATCCCCTAGGGCTCATTTGCAATATCCTCTCAACTCATACTGCCCTCTATGCTTCTGTGGCATTCACTTGTTTCTGCCTTTTTTCAATCCTCACAGACTATCTTGTATGGCTAACCATCTAAACACATTTTATACTTTATTATATCTCAGGGCAATGCTAAACACTGTCCCATGTAAATGCTTAGTGGAAATATGTGTGATTGTTTGTGTTGCTTGTTAATGACGCCCTGTGGAGTTTGGCAGGAAAATGAAATTGACACAAATAGCTTAGATGGGGTTTGGCATCAACTATGGGTTTTATTCATCTACGAAATCACAGTGGAAAAAAATCAAGATAGATACAATGAAGGAGTTCTCAACCATGAAAGTCTAGAGAGGGGATAGAGTAGATTATCATAAGAGGCCAGGGAAAATGGCTAGAGAGAGACATGTGGCAGAAGGCAAAAAATGAGATGAGGAGAGCGAGTTGAGGAGGGTATGATCATGCCAAGAGAGGTCACATTCTAAGGCCTAAAGATGTTTTAGACTCTTTATGGACAGCACTGGCTTGGGTGGAATAGTAGACGTTTTGGTGCTGAGAACAGAACCCAGGGCTTTGTGCTTACTAGGCAAGTGCTCTACAACTGAGCTAAATCCCAAACCCCATTAACTGGGATTTTAAATAAGAAAACTTATCAGATAGAATTAACATGTCTAGCAGACTGAGGAGTCTAGGCATTCATTCATACCCACCCACTTACATTCATCATCTAGCTTTGCAAAGTTTCTGGGGCAGGCACCAGAAGACATACCAATAATGTATTAAACTTTTTTGTGTCACTATGACCAAAATATCTAACAACAATAACTTAAAGGTTAAGAAAGGTTTATTTTGGCTCACAGTTTCAGAGAGATTTCTGTCCATCCTGGTAGAGCAGTTGTGGCACCAGGAGTGTTTAGCAGAAGCAGCTCCTTACATCATTGCAGACTATGAAGTAGAAAGTAGTCAGAACTAGGGGCCAGACTATAACCATGAAAAGCTATCCCCTGTGCCTGACTTTCTATAGTCAGGCCTCACCTCTTAAATGTTCCACAGCCTCCAAAATAGTATCACCAGTTGGGGAACAAACATTCAAAACACCAACCCATAGGAGACATTTCAGATACAAATCATAATAGATGTCTACTGTAGGGTCCTCATCACTCAAGCACTCATGGTCTATTATTCAGCCTTTCATTCCTTCTTTTCTTTGTTTCAAGGATTTATTATTTGTCCATTATATATTAAGTAAATGTGCTACAAGGTTTAAAATCTCTTTCTCTCTCTCTCTCTCTCTCTCTCTCTCTCTCTCTCTCTCTCTCTCTCACACACACACACACACACACACATCTACACACATAATCACTCAATAAAAACATATTTAAAAATTCTCTACTATTCCACCAGAAAAGCTGATATATATTTAATGAGGAGTTCAAAATATTAAAAGAAGAGAAAAACCACTCAAACTCCTATCATTAAAGGCCACTGTTAGCTCACCAGCTTATTTCCAAACAGTTTTTTCTTCAGGTGAATTTTTCAACAGTCAAAAAATAGTATATATGCCCCTTCCAATATTTCCTCTTTTTAAAGAAAGAAAAGGATTTTCCCTTGTGAATCAAAACTCATATATATTTTTTTCTATACAATTCTCTCTCTATATAACAATATTTATTAACAGTCACATAGTGTTCTAGCACATACATGTACCATAGTTATACCAATACATATATCATAGTTTATTTATGCTCCTAGCACTGAACATGAGATTAGTTCAAATTTATAGAACACACTGCAATGAAGACCATTTCAAAAAGCTTCATCTGGGTCACATTCTTCATTGATTGTGAATGTGCCATGGGCTGGACTGAAAATTTCACTGACTTTAGCATGAAAAGCATTCTCCATTCATCAGAAAGTTTGTAACAGAAGCTGTCAATCCACTGCTTGCCTCAGGGTCCAGCTCCCTAATCATGGGACAAAGAGCAGGCATGCTAGATATGGGAGAGAGAGAGAAGAGAATATCCAGCTATATCTTTTCAAAAACACTAGAAACAGAAATCATGAAGTTTAAGCTATCATTTCCACATACTGCATATAATATGTAAGGATTCTTATTTGATCTTGTCCACATGTACCATTTCAGGTTTAACAATACTGGTAGAAACAATTTGTTCTTCATAAGGGGTCATCACTGTAAGAAAGGCCATTTGGATACAAACCAAACCTGGTTTGACAGCTTAAAATGCTGTCTTCAAAAGCAAACCTGGTGTGGTGGTGCATGCCTTTAATCCTACCACTCACTCGGGAAGCAGAGGCAGGTGGATCTCTGTGAGTTCAAGGCCATCCTGGTCTATGTAGAGAGCTCCAGGGACTAAAGGGAGACCCTGTCTCAAAAATAACAAAAAAAGCAAACCTAAATGTCAACATAATGGAATGGGAGAGGCTAGAATGTAAGGGTGGAACTACAATGGGGGAAACATGTAAAACCCATCTTTCTATTTAAGAAACCCTACATGCAATTACTGTATATTAAAAGAAAATGATTTTGTTCACCAACATGGCATATGGAACTTCTGAAATCCTCTTGGACAGATGCTCTTGGCTCAGTTAGACTGTGAAGCAATAAGGTAATTAGCACAACTCTCATTTATATATGCTAGTAAATCTTTTCTACTTGGTAGAGGTTAGACTCTTAAAATTCAATTAGAGCCAGGCGTGGTGGCACATGCCTTTAATCCTAGCACTTGGGAGGCAGAGGCAGGCGGATCTTTGTGAGTTCAAGGCCAGTGTGGTCTACAGAGTGAGTTCCAGGACAGCTGGGGCTACAGGGAGACCCTGTCTCAAAAAGACAAAAAAAAATCCAATTAGAAAGTATCATTGATGGTGGATATTTTTAAATATTTACAAAAGACTACACATACCACCTGCACTGCACTTAATCAGAATTAATACTTGTTAAATGATATCTTTATAGGTAGAAGAGGAGTGATGCTCTTTGTTGGGTGAACAAAAAAGCTGTAAGTACATGACCTTAGGAGTCAAATAGTATTTTTCCCAAGGACACCCCTACCTTAGCAGCCTAGACATTTGTAGTAGTTCTGTCATGGATAGCTGAGTGGGGAATACCAAACCCATAATTCTTTCAGTCCAGTGTCAGAAAAGATGGGTTCTTTTGTGACTCAATTAATCCATGTCTCACTAAGTCTGCAGAGCTATCAAGGGAAATGTCCCAGATTCATCTTGCACATTTGTTGTCCTAGACCTGGAATTAGCCCCTTATCCAAGTAGTCCTGGCCTCAATGAAATGGGAGAGCTTTTTGACAGCGTATGTTACAAGGCTTTCTTTTGCTACATTGTCATTGATTTTAGGTGTATAAACAGAAAACATGTAAGTTTAAGAAGGCCATTACTGGTTTTAACTTAAGCTCCTTGATTTTGTAATTGATCTCCTTTCTCTTATGCCAAAAATCTTGATTTCTGATGACAATGCCATCATTACTTACTTGAATAGTTACAAAATTGTTCCAATGAGAGAACTGAATTCAGTTTTAGAATTTCTTTCTTTCCCTTTGTTTTTAGGATGTTTTATACTAGCATTATACAGTAAAAGAGAATTTGTTTGAAAGTCACTTAAAATAACTAAAGGTGCCAAATACAATGACACATAGGTCTTGTGTATTTCCTTGGGTATATAAAATGGGATAAGTTTAAGAGATTCCCAGCCACCTATTCAGGTGGATCTACTTCATAAATAAATAACTAAAATCCATTGGCAGTCCCTGCATTTTAAATTCACAATTCATTTGAGAAAAACCTACAAGTCTTCTTGCACTTCACACTCGTGTCCCTCACATACTGGCATACTGAGAAAGCAAAGCATTCCTGTTCTTCTTCTCTTGTTTCCTGTGAACTCTGCATACTGACCCTCAGAAGAGCTGGGCAGGCTTTGTTGAGTAAGAGCACAGGGAAGCCTATGTAGTGATGGGAGTATTTTGATCTCCAGAAAACATGAAAACTCAAGCCTGGAGGTCTTGGCATTTATCCCAGAGATCAAACACATGTGTTGGCACCTGGAGAGAAAAGGGAAATGAACTAGCCTTTTTTGAATTCAGGGCCTCTGTGAAAACTCCACAAGCAATGGCAGAATCTTCCAAAAGCCACAGGCTCATCAGAAGCTACAAGGAGCCTCCGTGGGAGTTTCACTATCATGGACTTGGTGAGTTGACCACACACAGGGATCAGACAACTGCACTAGTGAATGACTGTGTATGAGGCCAAATACTAAGAAACTCAGTTGAGTGATATGAAATTGGCATTTCTGTAGGTCAAAATAAATGGATATTGGTAACTTCATATGTTTCACCTTTATAGTTCAGGAGTAAGCAAATGAAGATAAAAAAATCAGCAATTTTTCAGAGTACATAAATGATGCTTTAAATCTCCTTCCATGATTCAAGATATATCATGCTTTTCTTCTCAGATTGTTTTGCTAAAGAGATAGGTTAAGATAGAGGAAGAAGAGAGGAGTAAGTTATAGCAGACAACTGATTATAGTATCTACCACACTCAGGTCTAGGAAAGAAAACACTTTACCTATTTTTACATCCAAAGGACTACAAAAGTACTTTGAAAAGAAACAGACACCATTAGTGCTCTCAAAGAATTCATGACCTGGTAGTCAGATTAGACAAATTAGATGATTACCCAAGGTGGAATTGAGTATTCATATTGAGAGAGATACTGAGTTCTGCATTGTTTCAAGACAAATGTCTTCTGAATCTAGAAAGGGTACAGGAATGAGGAACCCTTGTAGTGTAGAGAGGGCTGAAAGACAGACAGACAGATGATAGATAGATAGATAGATAGATAGATAGATAGATAGATAGATAGATAGGAAGGAAGGAAGGAAGGTCTAGCAGAGGATGAAGCAAATGCTGGAAGAGATAAGCACATACTAAGTCACTATGTTGAACCATATGAAATTTCTGTTTTCAGGTAAAATAAAAGATTTAGATGATTTCCTCACCCAACATAATATGAAGGTTAAAAAGGGTCTGTCAGTAAGGGTCCTAGGAGAAATCTATTGGGGCTAGGCCAGGAGCTGTGGGAAGCAAAGCTAGGCAGATTACATTGCTGCCTAGGAGGAATATGAATGCCACTTACTAAGCATGTGAATGAACCACACACTGAGTTAGGCTCTCAATATAGGTCATGTTTCTATGAAAAGACCTTTAGAACTGATGAACAAATTCAGCAATACATTCAGCAATACAGGATACAAAAGAAACAGACAAAAAAAAATCACCAACATTTAAAATACCAGTAATGAACTAAGTGGAGAAGAAATCTAGAGAATATTCCTAATCACATCACCATAGCATCAAAAATATTAAAATATCTGCAAATAACCATCCCCAAACAGTTAAAACACCACTATAATAAAGATTATAAAACAGTGAAGAAAGAAAGAAAAGACACGAGAAGATAGAAAGACCTCCCATTTTTATGAATCACAAAATTAATTATGTTAAATGATAACATTACCAAAACAGAATCTACAGATTCAGTGCAATCTCCAACAAAATGCCAATGGCATTCTTTATAAAAGCACTAGGGAAACACTTTAATGGAGGGACAGAATACCCTATATTGTCAAAGCAATTCTGAGCAAAAAGAGCAATGCTGGTTGAATCAAAACACCTGATTTGAAATTACACTGCAGTTCCAAAGTAACACAAACAGCATTATACTAGTACAAAACAGACACATGTATCAGTGGAATAGAATACAGGACCCAGAAACAAAGTCATATAGTCATAGCCACCTGACTCTTAACTAAGAGTAGTAAACATCAGTTGGAGAAAAGACTACTTCATGAACAAGTGATGCTAGGAAAACTAGATATCAAGATATGGAACACTGAAACTAGATCTAGATCTCTTGTCTTGTACCAATCAACATGAAATGTACAAAAGACCTTCATGTAAGACATGAAACTCAGAAATTACTATGGGAAGACTTATTCAAGATATAGCCATAGACAATGATTTTTCTGAATAAGATTCTAATAATTCAGGAAGTAATAGCATGAATTGAAAAATGAACCTTAGTAGGTAGAGGGCTTTTTTAGCATGCAATAAAGCTTTGGCTTCACACCCCAATAGTGTATAAATTGGTTATATAGGCACAGGCCTCTGGAGAAATTGGGAAGTGGAGATAGGTCATTCTCAGCTACATAGAAAGTTGAGGCCGTCTTGAGATACATGAGAGCCTGTCTTCAAAAAACATGAAAAATGGAATTACATCTGTGTTGGACTTATTGTCACAGTGACAAACACTTGGGGGAAAAATAACTTAAAGGGAGAATTTATTTATTTTGTCTCATGTTCTCAGAGTTTTCAGTTCATCATGGACTAAATCTGTTGTTTCTTACCTGTGATTGAGCAGAATAGCTTGACAGTGGCTAATGTAGTGGAGGAGCTGCTCAATTTATAGCAGCCCGGGATCAGAAGAGAGACAGAAAAGGGTGAGGACAAGATCTCTCTCCCCACATGCTGCCAGTGGCCTACTTCCTCCAAGTATGCTTCATCACCTACAGTCTCTACTACCTCCCAAAATAGTGTCATCAGCTTGGGATGAAGCAGTCAACACACACATGAGTCTAAGGAGGACATTTCATGTTGAAACCTTAACAGCATCAAATTAACAAGCTCCTACATGACAAAGGAAAACAACTATTAGCCTAGAGAATGGAAGAACAACTTTGCCTGTTCTTCATCTGACAGAATAAATTAAGAATGCAAAACTTTAGACAACAAAAGAACAAGTAACCTGGTCAATAAATGGGCAAATTAACTGAACAGATACTTTTCCAGATGAAGAGGTACAAAGGCCAATAAGTCCATGAAAAATATGTTCAATATATTTAGCCTTCAGGGAAATGCAAGTCAAAACTAAACTAAGATTCTATCTCACCTTGATCCAAGTATCTGTTATGAAGAAAACAAATGATAAGAAATGTTGACATGGATGTGAAGAGCAAAGGATCCCCCATCTACTGGCAGTAAGACTGCAAATTAGTCCAGCCACTTATGGCAATTTGTATAGCACCAACCAGAGCTCAGCCTTTCTGCTACTGCTCTAAGTAAAAGCTGGCTTTTGCTTTTGCTTTCCAAAGTGTATACCAATATAATCTCTAGGAATCTGCAAGCAGAGTAACTCTTTATTACAACACATACTTTTCCAAGTCAGCTCTTTACACTACCAAATGAAAGCTGCCAGCACTCAGTCAGCCAAACCTTTGAAGTATGCTTCTTTTCAGGGCTGATTCAGTGGTGGAGGAGTCTCTGCATAGTGATGTGGTAGGTCTGTGGCCTATGATGAGCTGCCTCTCCAAAACCTTCACAGCAAGTTGCCCAACACACATTAACTGACACCTTTACAGTGCCCTGCAGCTCTGGATACTGACTTTCTCTGCAGACTGTCATTGAATCAGAGACATCAAAATTAGATCAACATGGACAAAAATCAGGATCAGAAATTAATGGGTTACAATTAGCCTTGAGGAAGAGACTGCTTTTTCATTCTTTTTTTTTTTTTGTCATGGAGGAGCTTGTTAATTTGATGCTGATCAACATGGTAATAAGAATAAAGGTTAAAACACGGGGGCCAGTGAGATGGCTCAGTGGGTAAAGATGCTTGCTGCCAAGACTAATGACCTGAGTTCAATCCTCAGGAACCACAGGGCAGAAGGAGAAACTGAGAGCCCCAAGTTGTCCTCTGACCTCCATGTGCATTCCACAGCACACAAGCCACCACACTCATAAAATAAGTACAATATGAAACTTTTTTTTAGAAAGAATAGTTCTAAAGGATACTATGCAAGGTGCTAAGGGACAAAATCAATCAATGATCCAGCCCAGCTGGAAAGCCTAATAACCACAACAGTGGCACAGGAAACTATTGGTGTAGTAGTGGCACTTTTATCTAGGGGGTAGTAAACAGCTATCTAATTAGATTTAAAGCCCTCTAAGTGGGAGGGAACTCATGGGTGGCATTGTAAATATAGTCAAATACATTTGCCTGGAGAGATCATAAATCCTAGAGAAAACCCTATCTCTGCCATATCTCTGGATAAATGAAGTCTCTTACTATATGCTAAATATAGATTTATTAGACAAATATTATACCACTCATCAAAGAAGCTTCTTTTCACAAAAGATGGAGGATATTACAGAGTTCCACAACTGGTCATACACAAAGAATATATGTCTGAGAGATGTCCAGACCTAAGTGACATCTACAGTGGAGCCTCTACACCCAAGGTTCATGGAACATATGCCACAGGGAGAATACTAATACATTCCTCAACTCTCACCAGCAAGGCTTCCTCATACAACAGAGTGTGATGCACATAGAAGGCCACAACTGGCTAAGTTTTAGAGAACAGGAGACTGCAGAATGGGTGTCCCTGGATAGGGCCCCTATACTGAACCTCACCCACCCAGTGCTCATAGACCATTGTGGAAAGATTGGGGAAAGACTGTAAGAGCCTGGGTTGGTGCATAAACTTAAGGAAACAGAAGCTGTCAAGTCTCTGGAAACTTGCTCATGAACTTGCAACAATGGTGACAGCATGCACAAGATCCATGGGACTCAATCAGACAAAAACCAAACAGAATGGGGAAAATGGGCACCAGGCCTCAATCCTAGCCCCCCCCCCCCAAAAAAAAACAACTATTGGCAAATGATTACTGTGGACTGAGGGAGAGTAGATCTTCTTTAAAGGAGTGACTAGATAGGCTGACTAGACCCCCATATTAGTTACTTTTCTGTTGCTGTGATAAACCTACCATGACCAGGGGAACTTATCAAAGGAAGAGTTTTCTCAAGGTCAGTTGAGGATCTGGCCCTCAAATGTAACTCAGGTTTTTTTTTTTTTTGAGGGGGGAGGAGCCCCTGGCTCCTTTTGGCTTTTCAATCACCAGTTCCATCCACTCGAGGACACAGTTAGGTCTTACTAGACCAGGCTTCTCTTTTTGAAGCATGAGCACTTTCCTCTTTATAGACTGGATACTGGCTGAAATCCCATTAGTGGATCTCCAAGACCTCCCTGCACAGGAAGACTGTGTGTATGTATGTATGTATGTATGTATGTATGTATGTATATATTTATATATGTATATATTGAAACAGTACAGTTGGAGAAAAAAGTAAATAAATATCCAACTCTTAAAATATACAGATATTTTTCATGCAAGTTTTTTATAAAGGCACCATAGACAGAATAAAGAACTGTATTTCTATTAAATAGCAGTGTTTTTTAATTTTATAAACATTTTATATAAACTTAAAAAAAGAGTTTATTTGAGCTTACAACTGATGGTTCCAGGGAATTAAGAATCACTTGTGGCGGGGAGGCATGGTGGCAGGGGCTGGAGCAGAAAGCTGAGGTTCCCATCTTCCAATGAGCACGGGAAGCAGAGAGAGAGCAACCGGAGCCTGCAAGGCTTGTTGAACTCACTAAGCCCGCCCCCAGTGACATACTTCCTCCAACATGGCCATGCCTTTTAAGATCTCTCAAAACAGCGCCACCAACTGGGGATGAAAATGTCTGAATACTTGAAGCCTATGGGAAACATTCTCATTCAAACCACCACAACCCTAGTAAATGAACTTGCACTGAGGGACATCTTGATACAAATGATGGACTAAATAGGATTTAACATATGACAAAATGCCTGAAATCTGGTGGGAGACTATAGGGAGTAAGGAGAAGGAAGGGGTCTAAAGTTGATTAAGATGTGTTATTTTAAATGCACAAAAACCTCAGTTTTAATAGAGGAAAATAGAAGGTTAAAATATTAATATCACCAACCCTTACACCAAATAGAAAAAAATCAATAGTCTCAAATTAGAGATCTGTTTTGAGTCCATAAAATGTTCCAAGCCACTTGTAGGATCACATTCCTTGTTCTTAACAACAGATCAACCTCTGAAATAGGCATTTTTTATAGAAGTTCACACTGGTGCATTGCAAAAGCAGCTGGCTAACATTCCAGCAACAAATGAGAACTATGATTTCATTATACACACACACACACACACACACACACACACACAACAAACCATACACCACTCCTGTAACTGGCTGTTTCCCAATATTACCAGAGAATTAAATTAAGGATGCCAATTTAGTCCTATGTAGATATGGAACAGGCCTACTTTAATGGGCTATTAGGGAGCCTCTTTTGTCAGTTCTTTGGAGAATTAAATATCAGGGCAAGGATGTTTACATAAAGAGGTAAGGATATTAGAAAGAGAAAACTGGGCTAACACAACTTGGGAATTTCATTTGTTTAAGAATCAATTTTGACCAAATTTTGGCTTTTTAAACTTTTTTAATGACTGCCAGGCCAGATGATTTTAGTGAGTAGAACATTAATTACCTTTTTTCCATTCAGAGAAAGCTCTGTTCTTTTCAGAACTAAAGACACCCACAAGTGCCATGCAGATGTAGTTAGATTCCCATCACCTTCACCATCGTGTCATCTTGCAATTTTGTCTTCCTAGGTCTTTTATGCATAGTGGCTACAAGCTGATGTTTCTCTAGTGTAAGATTTTCAGAGAGCCCACAGAAAACATGAGTCATGATGAACTTCAGAGCTTCCCCCTCTTGGGGCGAATTCAAACTCATGGTTTAGGCTTGAATAAACAGGGCCTTATTAGCTACAACTAAAGTCCCAAAAGCTTATCTCAAAAACGAACACCTCAGTTCATATTCAATTCTTAGGCTTCACGAGGCCCTTTCATGACTTCCTGCCTCCTTGAACTTCACTATCTTTCTCTCTCCTTTACACACGTTTTTCCTTATCCTCTTTGGCTTTGCACTAGATCACATTTCCCAATCTGTGCAGATGCTCCTGCTGTGTAGTTGTTGTTTCCATTTGGTATATGGAGCAAAAGTAATGGCTATTATATCCACAGCAAGAACGAGATCCCTAAGTCCCCAGAAAACTTAGACCAAGAAACTGGAATGACCCATTATTCTTATCTGTCTATGTTCAAGCACTAGCCTCTTTTTGTGCAATTCTTATCTTTGTCTCTGAAACTTATTTCTGTCCTCTTCTACTACGCTTTCACATGAGTAAGATAATAGTGATGCCAGTAAGTTCTTATCTTTCTCCAATTATTTGTTCATTTGTTTATTTGATAATTATGGAGCATCCACCACCAATCTGAGGTACTGAAAGATATATGAAGTCTCTGTCTCCCTGGTGCTTCTTGTCTAGTATGAGAGACAGATGGCAATAAACACACAGATGAGGCATTATGTCAAGTGGTAATTCTGTGAAAAAGCCAAGAGTTGGGTGAGAGGATCAAGGGTGACAAGGTTGCTATTTTGGAGAGAGTGGTGCAGCAGATGTTTAGTGTCTTGCCAGCATCCCCTCAGCAGACACTTCAACACTCCAAAGTCTTCCTCCTCTGACTTCCTGAAATCTTCTCCCTGATAATGTATTACCGCTGGGGCAATGGGAGAATGTGTGGCCTATAAGCAGAGCAAAGCAGAGGTGCTAGATATCTACTGTCCCTGGAAGCATGCCTGGAATCCATCCCACTGTTAGTTAGACTAATTCTGAAGTATGTTCTATTCAGAATCTTGAGCTCCTCAGCAGGCCTGAGCTCCAGATACCCACACTGCTGGATATCCAGATATCCAGAGCTCCAGATAACCAGACTGTTTGATATCCAGATACCCAGGTACCCAGAGTTCCAGATATCCAGACTGTTGGATAGCATGCCTCTGTTAGATCCTTTCTCCTTCTGTCTTACTTTCCTTGCTCCTTAACTTGGCTTACCTAAGTTCATCTCTCAAAGAAACTGTGAGCACTTGAATACTTGTCTCAGGATTTGCTTCTGGGGAACAGAAACTAAGATAGGTAGTATGATCAAGTGGCATTTGAGTACATGTCTGATCTAATGAAGGGGTGACCTGAGTGAAAATGTAAGGGAAGATAATTCCAGGCTGAGAAAGCAACAAGCCAGAGTCCATAAATAGGAGCAAGCTTGGGTATTTGGAAAACATCAAAACTAGACTGCAAGAACAGGTGAGGGAGGGAATGGGTATTAGAGAAAATCTGGCTCCCTCACTTTATAGTGCTAACATCTCTCTTAATCCTTCCTTTTACTGATTCCTATAGTTGATTTCTCCTGTGGCAATTTTTCTGAAAATTCTGCCATTTTACTTATATTCTTGATTTCCTGCTATCTAACTGTACCTTTAGAATGGTCTAGCTGTGCATTTATTATTTTGGGGATTTTGAAACAGAATCATACTAAGTTTCCCTTGCTAGCCTTGAACTCATTCTGCAGCCCAGGCTAGCCACAAACTCTCAGTCTTCCTGTGTTAGTATCCCTATTGGTGAGATTACAGGCATGTTCCACCATTCCTGGCCTTAACTGTCATTTTAAAAAGAAAAGGCAAGAAATCCCAAACTTAACCACTGACTGGTGTTAGGGCATTGGGAGACTGACTAGGGCTCTGCTTAGTAGAGAGGTAGACTCCAGAAGAAAAGGCTCTGTATATCGCAAAAAAAAAAAAAAAAAAAAAAAAAAAAAAAAAAAAAAAAAAAACCTTAAAAATCTGTAAAGGTAGACAGGCAGATCTCTGTGAGTTCAAGACCAGCCTGGTCTACAGAATGAGTTCCAGGCCAGCTGGGGGAACAGGGAGACCAAAAAAAAATGTAAAGGTTTCATTTTGTCCTGCTTCATGAGCATCACTGAAACCTTTGGGAACCCACTTAATCCAACATGCTTGGCCTTCATCGTCTCTTACCCTTACCCTGTTCCTAAAATCAAATGGTACTTATAACCTGATTGACGTGCTTGCTTTGACACCCTGGGTTACACAGGGGATACCCCAGCAGCATTTTCTGAGGTCACTGAGCCCTTACTGTGCAGTTGCAGGCCCTGTGGAGGCAGCCACTTTGATCCTGAAAAGGAGACTCCAGATCACAGAGGCTGTGGAGTTGTCTTTCAGCAGCTGGCGTGAGCTTAGCACAGATGCCTCCCAGAGCAGAGCCGCTTTGCTGACTCCTGGGAGGTTCATCATCAAAACTCCCTGCCCTGACCCACATTGTGCCTCTTTCCATTTGTGTTCTGGCTGGAGTTAGCGGGGAACTGCCGGCAGAGTCTATTAGAGCTCTGTTATGCTCCCAGTTTCTTCTGGAGAAGATAGCTTCTGAAAGTTCATTAGCAAGAAGTGAGCCCCAGGGGGATAAATATCAAGCCTGAACAGCAGCCCAGAGAGACCAAGCTCTAGTGAGTGAAGTGGTCAGTAGTAGAAGAGGTGGCACGCAGTCCTTAGCAAGACCCTTAACATCTCCAAGGCTGAGGTTTCTCCCAGACTATGAGCAATAATAGTTCTGAATCTTCCCTTTACCCCTTAATTGTTCTTCCATGCTCTTAATAAATGTCCATGTGATGATCTTCTTTGCAGCTTCCTCTGGAGTTCAGTTGGTGACAGAGGACTGTGTGTTAGCTAATGGCATTCAGGCAGCAGAGGTATTTACAACTTCCTGGCTTGACCCTACAAAACCTTCCAAGAGCCTTGGGTCTCTTTTCCCCTGTGCTTTGGGCCTGAGCATTCTAGGCTTATATCAAGTTTTATATGAAGAAGAAATAGAATATATATTAAAATATTCTGATTTGTAAGTCTGTTACATAGTCTAGTGTTGCCTAACCTAGCTTACAATTTTTATTCTGCCTGATTATTTGTTCATCCATCCATCCATCTATCCATCCATTCATATATTTGTTCACTCAACCATTCAGCTGTCTTTCATTCATTTACTACTAACTTTATCCTACATGCTTGACACGGAAATTAGCATGAATAAATGTTGGGCTCTTCTCATGGAGGAATTTGATATCTAGGTCAAGAGATAGATATAGAAATAGAAAAAATAATAACACACTGTGACAAGTATATACTAGATACCTAAATACCATGTCTTCTGAAGAAAAAGCAATATTCACAGGCTTTTCTCTTTAGGAAACTTTAAGTTCTATTATTCGCCTTCACTCCATTCTTTCTCAGAGTTCTTTCCTTTAGTCAGGGCTTATCACTGCATACTGCACCAGTGTTCAAAAAATTGTATTAGCTTTACTCCATTCAGCCCATCATTCCAAATCACTTCCACAACTACCAGTTGTGCAGAACACACCACTTCCAAGACTTTTCTCATTCTATTCTTTCCCCCAGAACTCCCTTCTTTATTGATCCAAGTCTTGGCTCAGCAATGTTCCACTTCAAGTGATATCATCACTATTTGTGTGTATACCAGACTACATCTTTAATGTACTCAACAGCTTATATGAAGAATTCCCTTACAAACTTAGAGAAGGGTCCCAGGAGAAACAGAAAATATAAATAGTCTTGTATCTTCCAAGGAAATTGAATTATCAGTCAAAACTCTTTCCCTAAAGAAAATTCTCAGTCCAGATGACTTCACCAACAGAAAACTCCATCAAATATTTAAGGAAGAAATAATATCAAATTGTATTAATCCTTTTAGAGACTACAGAAGGAATGAATACTTCCCAATAAAATACACAAGTCCGGAATAACTCTAATATCAAAACCAAAAGAAGGAAATCTGAAAAAAATAGAGTTAACACCATATTTGAAAGTGAAACAGGGCTGGAGAGATAGCCTAGCAGTTAAGAGCACCAATTGCTATTGCAGAGGAGCCGGGTTCGATCCCCAGCACCCACATGGTGACTGAGAACAGTCTGTAACTCCAATTCCAGGAGAACCCCAGTTTCAGGGGAATCCAAGACCCTCTTCTGACCTCTGTGGCATTTCACAACACGGGTGCACAAACCTACATACAGACAGTACATTCATACACATACAAAAATAAATAAAATAGAAAAATTTTAAAAAAAAGAAAGTGAAACAGTGAATTCTTTGTCCTAAAATGGAGAATTCAAAACATTTACCCTCACCAGAGCAGGAAAACACAGAAAGGAAGTCATTATTATTCAGACAATATAAATAAGTAAAAATCCTTATAAAATCTGCAAAGCATCACTATAATTAAAAATGAATTTTAAAAAGTATCACCTTCAAAGTTCATGATGTCATCTTTCTTTACCTCTGCATAGAAGTCCATTGTGGATGACATCATGAGCTTTGCAGATAAATGGATGGAGCTAGAAGATCTCATGCTAAGTAAAGTAACACAGTCCCATAAAAACAAACGACAAATGGTATCCCTCATCTGTGGATGCTAGTGCCAATTACCTAATTGTATGGTAAACTGAGCAATGTTAATGTTATCTAAAAACAACTGTGCTCTTATATTGTGAATCCCTTAAAAATAAATAAATAAATATGTTACTGCAAAAAAAAAGTATCACCTTGATTGGAATTTAAGGTTTGTGTACAGAATCAAATAACTGGGTGTGGTGAGGCACACTTGTAATCCCAGCACTTGGGAGGCAAGCAGGCCTTTTCTACATAGCAAATTCTAGACATCTCCATCCTCGAAGGAAATCTCTATGTGTGTGTGAGTGTGAGTGTGTGTGTGTGTGTGTGTGTGTGTGTGTGTTTCCATGTACACCCATGTGTTTGTGTGTGGTGAAAAAAAATAGAGAATGAAATAAAAAGGAATACAATTTATACTGGCATCAAAATAATAAAAACACACAGGATAAAACTGAACATCCAATCCTGAGCATATGCAATTTCAGCCACCTCATATTTGACAATGGGGCCAAGAAGACTCAATGGAGGAAAGACAGCATCTTCAGCAAATGCTGTTAGCCTAACTGGATCACCACTTGTAGAAGAATAAAAATTAAACCGCTACCTCTCCCCCTGTACAAAAATCAACCCCAAATGGATCAAAGACCTCAATGTGAAACCTGAAACTCTGAAAATGATAGAAGAAAATGTTGGCAGTAACCCACAAGATATAGGCACAGGAAAATACTTTCTAAATCAGACAGCAGCTGTTCAGGAAATAAGGTCAACAATCAACAAGTGGGGACCCCATTAAACTCAAAAGCTTCTGTACAGTGAAAGAAACAAAGAAGGGAAGAGAAAACCCAAAGAGTGGGAAGGAAGAAGCTTCACGAGTGATACAGCTGACAGAGGATTAACATCCAGAATATATAAATTACTCAAAAAACAAAGGAGCATACTTACCTGGCAGGGAAGATACCATGATCATCAAGGTGGTTTTCCCAGGGTGAGGCTCATCCATTGCATTCAGGGTGTGCTGACCCCTGTGATTTCCCCAAATGTGGGAAACTCAACTGCATAATTTGTGGGTAAGGAAGGGGGGGGGGAGGGATAAAAAGAAAAAAAAACCAAAGGAGCAAGAAAACAAATGACTCAGTCAAAAGATGGAGTAAAGAGCTGAACCAACACTTCACAAATGAAGAAGTAAAAATGGCTGAGAAACATCTTTAAAAATGTTCAACATCACTAATAATTAAGGACATGCAAATTAAAACCACTTTAAGATTTCATCTTATCGCAGTAAGACTGGCTATGATCAAGAAAACAAATGATAACAAATGCTGGAGAGGTTGTAGGGAACTGAGAACACTCATCCACTGCTGGTGGGAATGCAAACTCATGCAACTCCTGTAGAAAGCACTGTGGAGAACTCTTAAAAGATTCAAAATAAACCTACTCCTTGGCCCAGTCATACAACTGCTGGGTATATACCCACAAGACTCAGCCTATTGCAGAGATACATGCACATATATTTTTATTGCAGTTCTCTTCACAATAGTGAAGAGCTGGAAGCAACCCAAGTGTCCCCCAACTGATGAGTGGATAAAGAAAATGTGGTACATTTACAAAATGTATTTCTATGCAGTGGTAAAGAAGGACAACAGCATGAACTTCACAGGTAAATGGATGGAACTAGAAGCCTTTATGCTATGTGAAATGACATAGTCTCAGAAAAACAAATGAAGTATGGTGTCCCTCATTTGTAGATCTTAGCAACAAATCCTTATTTATAAAGCAAACTGAATAATTTGAAAATTCCTTCTCTTTTTTCTTTCTTTTTTTTAGTAAATATAATACTTGATGTTACTCATCAGCTTGCTATGTAATGTAGGAATGTAAAGTAATATTTTTTCCTTTACCTGCATACAACTCTACAGTCAAAATGTGAATCCCTAAACATGTTTTGGAATTAACCTATAGTTTATTTTCCAATGTCATAATTTTGGTATATGCGTCACATTTATATATGCATATTTTGAAGTGATACAAATTGGAAGGAAGAACAACAACAACAAAAAAGACTGGGTCAAAGAACTGACTGAAACAGTAAACTTCTGCCAAAAACAATAAACTTCTGCTTCGAAAAATTTTTAAAAGACTAAGAAAAAGATGCAAGACATGCAGGGCAGAATGTACAAACACTGGCAGAGTGGAGGGCAAGGAAGGGGTATACATTTGATTAAGAAATTTTGTATGAAATGCATAAAACTTCAATAAAAATGATTTTAAAAATCTTATAAAAAGTGTATAAATCTCTAAACTTAAGACTGAAATAGGGGCTAGAGAGATGGCCTAGCAGTTAAGAGTGCCGACCGCTCTTGCAGAGGACCCGGGTTCGATCCCCAGCACCCACATGGCAGCTGAGAACCCTCCGAAACTCCAATTCCAGGAGAACTCCAGTTCCAGGGGAATCCGACACCCTCTTCTGACCTCCGCGGCATTGCACGACACGGGTGCACAAACTTGCATGCAGACAGTACGTTCATACACATACAGAAATAAATAAAATTAATAAAAAAAATTTTTAAAGACTGAAATAGGGGCTGGAGAGATGGCCTAGCGGTTAAGAGCGCCGACCACTCTTACAGAGGACCCGGGTTCATTCCCCAGCACCCACATGGTGGCTGAGAACCATCTTAATTCCAGTTCCAGGGGAATCAGACACCCTCTTCTGACCTCCGCGGCATTGTATGACACGGGTGCACAAACCTACATGCAGACAGTACATTCATACACATAAAAATAAATAAAAAATTAAAAACGACTGAAATAATCCATAAAATAAAAGACTAAAAAAAGAAGACGTATATGATTAAGAATTATATCGTATTCAGAGATTGAAAGTGAAACACAATTATAGCTATCCATTTGTCAAAAAATTCAATGGACTTGGATGGCTCAGAACACTGCCCATCAAAATCCCAGCGTGATATTTTTAAATTCGAAAAGCTGGCTCTAAAATGTATATGAAAATGCATAGGTTCTAGAATAGATAAAATAATCTGAGAGAGAAGAACAAGTTTGGAAGATCTATACTAATTGATTACAAGACTTACTATAAATCTACACAGGTCAAGAGAGTATAGTTTTGGCGAGAGTAGACATACAGATCAATGAAGAGTCCAGAAGCAATACCACACATAGACAGATGAATTGAATTTTTGAAAAAGACATTAAGTCAATTTAATGGGTGATGAAGAGAAGAAAGCTTTTTAAACAAATAGTTTAGAACAACTAAATAGATAAAAAGTAAACTTTGATACCAAGCGCACTATATACACAAGAATTAGAGGACAATAGACCATATATTAATGCTAGAACCATAAAACTTGTAGAAGAAAATTGCTGAGAAAATATTTGTGAACTTAAAGCAAGCAGAACTTTCTGATAGAGCTTACTAAGGACTAATCATAAAAGAAAATATTGGTGAATTAGACTTTGTCAAATGAAAATTTTCTGCTCATCAAGAGAATATCATAGTTGAGGATGTAGTTCAGTAGTAGAACACTGGCCAAGCATGCATTGAGAGGCCTGGGTTTGATCCCCAGAATGGGGAGGGGAGGGAGAGATTAGCATCATTTAAAAAATTAAGCATGGGACAGAAGCATAGGAGTAAATGTTTATAATCCATATATTTAGCAAAGAACTTTTTAACAAATACAAAGAGCTACTGCAACTTAATATCATTGATAATAAGAAAACAAAAACTCAAAGTTGAGAAAAGGCTTAATCAGACATTTCACAAGACTAAGCACATGAAAAGGTGTTCAGTCTGTATTAGTTGCTATTAAAGCTTAAATGTTAATAAAATCACAATTAAATACCATGGTATATGTGCTAGAGTGCTTCCTTACACATGAAATGCTGGTGAAGATGCAGAGCAACTAGAACTCTGATGCTTTGCTGGTAGGAGAAATCCTCTTTAAGGATTTCTCTTTCTTCCAATGTCTTACAGATCTAAGCACACACTTACTTTACAACCAAACAATTTCACTTCTGGATTTTTACAGAAGAAAAAAATTTAAGAATCAACAAAAAAAGATTTATGCAAGAATATCCTTACTAATTTTATTTATAACAGCTCCAAACTGGAAAGAGCACAACTAACAGAATAAGCAAACTGTGGTATTCTTTTCTGTTGAGCCATTGAGATGAAGTAGCTCATGTAGCTCATGCTGGCCTGGAACTTGCTATGTAGTCAAGGTTGGCCTCAGACTCATAATCATCCTGCTTCAGGCTCCCTGATGTTGGAATTATAAACTTGTACCATCACATCTGTCAGAGCTGTGGTGTTCCCACTCAGCAACAACAACAAAAAAAAATGAATAAACTACTGATACAGAGGGCAACATGGGTTAATTTCTAAAATACTGTCTTGAACAAAAGAGGCCAGACCCTTTTTAAGTCATTCTAATGATTCAACTTGTATGAAACTTTTAACAGGAAATTTTAATCTATGTGACAAAAAATCATATTACATTGACAAAGACTGGGAGAGTAATTGAAAGGAATACTGAGATTTTGGGGTGATGGAAATGTGCTATACCCTGTTTAGGGTATGGGATAACACAAATGTATATGTCAAATCTCATTCAGTGCATAACATCTGTGCATAACTTATCCGATTATAAGTGATATCTCCCTAAAACAGTATTACCCTCTTTCTTCTTTTCCAATAATGCTATGCCAAATGTGGCTATACTATACGATCTTTTATTATTTGCATACGCTGCCATCTATTTCAAACTTTCTTGGGTCCCTTAAGTAGAACTTGCATAATATGAAAGACCCTATTATTTGTTGATTGGTTACCAGACAGATTACTTGTTGAGTAATAATCAGACAGCTAGATGAGAAAGAAATGTAAAAAAAAAATACTATATAACATGAGAAATATTTCCACTGTTTCCATTCTTCTGGAAGTCAACACCATTGAAAAGATATTTTCCCAATGGGGAAAAAACCCAAAGCCATGTATTTTTGTTTACAATAAAAGAGGAGGCAAGAAAATAAGAGAAAGCTATTGTCTCCTAGATTTTGAAGTAGCACCCCATAATTATTACTGTATTTCTTAACTCCAATGAGATAGACCAAAAGACATTTGATGAATCACCTCTTCATTCATAAAACCCTGCTTATATCTTTCATCGCTTTTATCCTCCTAGAATAATAGCAGAGAAACAGTACTTGATGGTCCTGCATTATCAGACACTATTGGAAAGGTTTAGATAAGAGTGCTGAACTACCTATTAGTATTCTGCATGCAAACCTTTCTCTATAACCCAGAGTCATCCGTATCCTGGCAACCCTCAAAATTTTGTTCTCATTGAATCGCTAGATCTTTATCAAAATATAATTATAGCCTTAATTTGAAAGATAAATTTTGATTGCCAGTACCATGGCCAAAGGAAGAAATAACCAGGTGGGGGGAGAGTGCTTAGGCACAATTGTTAACCACATAATCAATGTCACCAATCATCCATTCCTTAAAAACACCTACACCACACAACACAACTTTGGGGGAAGATTCTTGAGGCATCAGAGATGACCTTTGATTCTCATACACGGTATTTTCTCATTTTCTTGTGTTGTCACTCAAGTGCCTGGCACCTCTTCCTGACTGGAGCCATCAGGGAACAGATCAAGCTGCATGCCCAGCTTCTATGCATACCCACAGTGGTCCAATCTGAGGTAGGAAGTAGCCCAGCCTACAAGCTCCTTAATGACGGTCAAGTTCTCTATAGAGTTTGATGTAGACATCTATATGTGGGAAACTTACCTGGGTCAGCACCTGTATAGAAAATGAATTAAGAAGAACTAGGCACAGAAAGAAGCTGGGTTGTGACACAGTCATAAGAAAGACTTGGACCTTCTAAAAAGCTTTGGCACTGGGATAGCTCAGTAAAATTTTCCTAAATTGAGACAAGGTGGGGCCAGGCCATTATAGACTTGTATTAACCAGTCATCATTGGGAAAGGAGCATGCTCTTGGATGGGGTAAATTTCTTCAGCAGAGAAAAATTCTCAAAGAAGGCTTTGGCTGTAAGCTACGAGCTACCTGCACACTCTGCTCAAAGAATGCCTGGGGAGTAACTGCTTGGTTCCTGATGAAGAAAGGGAAAGTTGTTGGTGTGGTAAAGTAGCACTTGCCCCTCTGCTGACTATAGTCACTCTGGAATCTAGGGAAAATTATCTGAACTGGATCCTAGATAGGCTGAACCATGAGGGCAACTCTATCACCTGAGGTAGACAGCTTCAGTTGCACATGCTAAGTCCTCTCACAATGTGTGATGTGTCCTGGAAGATCAGAAAAAGTCCTGCCTTATTTTCCAACTGATATACTTCTGACTTTCTAAAACTATTTTTAATTTGTCTGAGGGTGGATACCATTGCCTCTTTTTAAATGGATACATTTGAGACATTGCAGGAAAAAGCAAGAGAGATGTCACACACTTCACTTCCTTTCTTTAGGCTTCAGTGCTCCTATAGGGTATAAATGATTCACTAGTTTGGAAATGGAGAAAGAACCAAGCATATATAATAGTCTTGCTTCATTGACTAGAAGGAATAGATTTTATTTAATATACATGGTAATGTACAAATATTCCTGAGACCATTGGGAAACCTTGAATTTGTAAATTCAGAGCTGTCAGGCTCCACTACTGCAGCAGTCTGTTTCTATGCCTCCTGGTACTACTCATGACCTCAGTCAATTTCATCTTCTAGAGAGGTTTGTGTACTTGCTTCTTTCCACTTGTAAAGTAACCCACATGTCCAACCTAAGAGGAGCTAACAGCTTCTGCCTCTGCATTCTTGGGGACCCGAAACTGCCAGATAAGCTACCCTGCTGGAAAACCACATGAAGACTGAGAATCTCTGAAACAACCTAGAAAAGGGACAGTAGTGTGGCCAGCTGGGCATCCCAGATGAGCCTAGTTTCCACGTGACATGCCATCTGACTTACCAAATGAAATACTAGTCAAAATGGCCAGGTAATCTCATCCTAGACTTCAGAATTCTGAGACAACAGATTGGCAGCTGTTGCTTAAGCCAGTGAAGTGAAACTTGGGGTGGTTTCTCATGCAAAAATAGAAGGAACAACTCCAAACAGTACCAAACTCAATATCCAGTGCCCACTCCAACCAAGTCTAGCACCTTTAAATCTTACACCAATCTTTCCTTATCTGATGGCCACTTTTCACAAAGAAACAAACTTGGAGTTATTTTATGCTAGTTACTGTACACATGATGAATAGCCCAAAACTTGAAATAAATTTTTTCAAAAGCCTTGCAGGGCTGCTGGACCTCAAGGTCAGAGTTGGATTTCTTCACTAGCTAAGTAGCTCAATCTTGCTTGTTAATTTCATATGCTTGAGGTTCAAAGCCATGGCTCAGCAAATTTACAAATGACTCCTTGTCTTAGACTTTCAAGGTCACTCACTAAAAGGATAAAACTAACAATGTTAAATCCTGAGTCTCATGGTCTATGTCAATTGTATATACCAGAAAATGCTGGGCAACGAATCTACCAGATTAGAGAGGTTCTGTAGTAAAGTGAACCAGAATAGGATCCTAGAGCTGTAGCCCTCTGGAACAAATCCCATTTCTGTCACATGTTAGCCAGAAAACCTTGAGCAAGTCACTCCATCTCTTTGTGCCTCTATTACCTCATCTATAAAATGGGATTAATAATACTTCCTAGTTCCTAGGATTAATGTATTGAATATATGCATAGATTAATATCTGATTACTCTTTGTCTGACTTTAAGTGATTATATTATAAGAACTGGGAAGAAATGCCCACAGATTTTCAATCACACGAATAGCTCTTTTAGTGAGTGCACACTGGCAAAGGATGTGAGCTTTCAGAAACTATGTCCTCTACAATTGCTCTCTTAAGACAGAAGGGTCAAGCACAGCATGGTGGAAGGAGTGCTAAGCCAAGAAAGGAGGATCTATATTCTTTCTTCAGCCTTGCTTTATTTTTTAATATTTTATCTTTATTTTATGTGTATGACCATGCCACCTGCGTGGATGTAAGTGTATCGGTGCCACAAAATGCCTGCAGAGGTCAGAAGAGGGCATTGGATTCCCTGGAACTGAAAATACAGATGGTCATTAGCCACCATGTAGGTGCTGGGAATGGAAACTAGGTCCTCTGCAAGAGCAGCCAGTGCTCTTAACCACTGATCCAGCTCTCCAGCCCCAGCCTCGCTTTAAACTAGCTACATAATGCAAGACAAGTTATCTGCAAGATGGAAATAATGACAAGGATTTTTGCCTTAAGATGCTGAACCAGACATTCTTCTGGAGAACCTTTTGTGTCTTTGTGGTGGGAAGTGATAGGTGGAACTGTCATCAATTTTAAGATGGAGATGTGAATTGTAATTGACCAAACTCAAGTCTCCAAAACAGAGATGGAGGAAAAATTGGGGAGAGGAGCACTTTTATGCCAGAGAATGCATTGACTGGGATTGCAGACAGATTACACTTCCCAATCCTTCTTGCAATTCAACGTGGCTATGTGACTGAGTTCTGGCCGTGGACTTGGGCCTGGATGAGGAGTAATACTTCCAGGACAAATCTTCCACAATCTCACTTCTATTGCTGGCTTAAGGAAGAGGACCCAGCAGGGACACCAAGTCCCTAGAGACTGGCAAAGCCACAAGAAGGAAAGACACTAGGTTGCTTATCACAGCAAACAGAAACGCTGATTATAGAGTTTCTGTAAGAAACAAACATGTTTTGTTAGACCTCTGAGATTTAGGCTCTAGAATTCCTAGAATGATGTACTCACTATGACCCCTTAGTTAACTGCTGATTCCAGATCTGGTCAAGAGGAAACTGACCCTTTCTACCTAAGAGCAAGAGACCATTAACATCTTATTTACTACAGGTTGAGCCAAACCAGTGAAATGGGCTCATGGAATCTGAGTTCTAATCCATGGTCTTCCAAGTGCTCTTCTAAACTGGCCCATGTTAGCTGTCATTATACTGGACGATCGAGGCATTTAATTGACATTACTCCTATTTGTTTCCTTGGAGACTTAAACATGAGGGTACTATTTTAAGATGAACCAACAGCTTCTTTTTTGGTCTTTTGAAACAGCTCCCAGTAGCCTCAGCTGTCCTGGAACTCACTATGCAGACCGGGCTGGCCTTGAACTCACAAAGATCCACCTGCCTCTGCCTCCAAGTTCTGGGATTAAAGGCTTGCACCACCAGGCCGGGACCAATAGCTAGTTTTAACACTGTGCTAGAAGACCTGAAGATGGCCATCTAAGAGGTGTTTTGTTGCCTAGTCTCACCCTTCCTCTAGATCAAGATTGCTGTCTTACTATTTCCCTTTTATGACCTATAGAAAATAAAGGTAAAGTTTCAAAATCAAAATTCATTTTGGGAGAAAAGAGAAAATCACCTAGGAGGTTCTAGCCCCAACACAGAGCTGATGGTGGAAATTCACACCTTTTATGTCAAATTTCTATCTCTTACTGTATAGATAAATAGCCATTTATATTTTCAGCAATTACCAATGCATTTGTGAACCCCTAACTCCTACAATTCGACCAAATCAGGACTACAAAGTTCATTTTATTTAAAGCTCCACTTTGCTACCCTTGCACCAAAGAAAAGTGAACGTGAGAGAATGAAGGCTTTTGAAAACAAATAATAGGAGAAGCTTGGCAGGTTCACAGGATCTAGGACCTCGGAAAGAAGATCTGGCCTTGCTGTCATCTGCTGTCATTACTGGAAAGGCCTTCAGTCACTTCTCCAATTCATTCCATGTGGCACCCGCCCCATTAGTGGAAGGCAGCCCCTTTCAGAAAGGCTGAGTACCTTTGGCACAGCGAGAAAGAAAAAAAGTAGTGCCCAGGTACTGCCTATACACTGGGATGCTGGCATGATTTAAGTATCACCTGGACTCGTTGGTCCCCCTGTATTCTGAACCCAACTCATTTAAGGTGGGGGGAGTGGCCTGCTGGCTCCTGAAATACAGAGTAGGAAGCCCCATATACACTGCTGGGTGCAACTCAGAGGGAATGTAAAGCCCAGATGGCCACAGATGGGGGCAGGGGAGGGATCCCTGTCCAGGTTCCCATCCTCCAATCCTGCAGCCCAGTTGCTTTGGGTCTCCTCTGGGAAGGAATGAGGCTCGGCAAAAGAGCTGCCTTTTTCAGACAGCCCAGCTCTCCAGCATCACAGCCTTGACCTCTGCCTGGAGCCTCCGTGGCTCCACTCTGAGGCTATCTGGTGGCCCAAGTTTGGCTCACATCTGGCATCTAGGAAGAGAGACCCTAGCTCTGGAATGGTGGGGTCAAATCAAGCTGCATCTCCAGCCGTAGGGCTATTTTTAGATGCTGTTATCTTTGCCTTGCTCACATGCAGCTGTGAAAAACAAACTGGTGACCGAGAGACACGCAACTGCAAAATAAAAAGCTCATAAAACAAGTGCTTCCAAACTCAGGAGCGTACCTCAGTATGGCAAAATGCTGGATGCTACAATGGCCAAGTCTTCCCAGTCTTCCCCTGAGGGGGGCTGGTAAGGTTTTGCTCTTTTGCTGCAAACACGTTCCTGGCCTGGCATGCCCTGAGCAGGTCCAGTTTTGGCTCACCAGCCAGCATGACAGCATGACTAGTCAGCCAGGCAGCCGTGCTCATGCCCATGGACAGTGACAACCCCCCCCCCGACACAGGTGTGCCAAAGGAACAGAGTACATGGGGTTAATGCTGCCACAAACTGAAAAGCTCCAGCTCTCTCAGTTCTTTTTTACAGCTCATCCTAACAGTCCCTCTGCCTTCCAGCGTCACAGCTCCATGACAGTGAAACCCCTACACAGGCAAAATGTCACCCAACCCTAAGTGGCAGGGCAGGAAAACGGGAAAGCTCACCAAGTGGAATCCCCGACTTCTCCCCAACCATAAGAGCCTGCCCTCCCCCTCCCAAGGCCATGCCTCAGCGTGCTCTTCTACTCGCGATGCCCACAAGTCCCCAAGTCCTTGCAGGCACCTCAACACCAGATGCTGCAGCCCCTGCAGACCCCTCCACCCAGCTGCTAAGGGCCTGGGCAGCAGCTTGGAAAAGTGGCGCCCCGCCCCAGAACCCTGGATGGGGGTGATGGGGGTTGGGAGGAGGCGGCAAACTTCAAAGCTGCAGCTGAATATGCTTTTTTAAAAAAAATAATAAAAGCTCCCTGAAAACCAATACTTCGTCCCCTCAAGCTATGCGAGGTCCACCTTGACCGCACACTCACCCTCGCTCAGTTCTGCCAAGGGGATCAGGCTCTCACAGACCTCAGCCGCGGGGATTTCCTCTCAGGCTAGCGCACAGCTGGGCTGCGGCTCCTTGCCTTCTCCAACCCCAAGTTCACCCACCACCCAGAGGGGCAAAACATTAGTTTAAAATGATGTCGCTTGCCAATAACCCCTCCCCCCAAGCTGGTCCCCTCTCACACACACCCGCCTGGCCTGGGCTGCGAGTCGAGGAGCATCCCGGGGGGTTGCGGTGTGGTGCCGCGCTGAGGCTTGCCTCACCGGCGGTCCGCTCAGGCTCCGGCTCGGCCCTGGGCAAGCCTCCCGCGCATCTTTCGCCTGGTGCAGAAATCCTACTGCCAGTGCGCCCTGGGCGCGTCGCCGGGCCCCGCGCCGGCTCCCCGGGAATGCGGCCGTCAGGTGAGGTAGGCATGCGTGCCGGCTCCGCAGCGAAGCAGCAGCTGGCTGGGGCGCGCTGGGCTGGGGATCTGCCGCTTCTCCCTCTCCCGGCAAAGGAGAGGCCTCTCGGGGGGCTTTCCAGCGCCTGGTTGCGTTACGACCGCATTCCCCCTTCCTTTTTTTTTTTTTTTTTTTTTTTTTT
>VZQC01009649.1:1653531-1681845 GCA_009823505.1 Rhizomys pruinosus | reverse complement strand
TTTTTTTTTTTCTTTTATCTTAGTTTCTCCTTCAGATGCAAAAAGGGAGATCGAAGGAATCCATGCCCAGCCCCAGTCTAACTCGGTCCACAGGCAGAGAGAGAATTATGAATGGATGCTGCCTTCTGATGAGGAAGTCGACTGGGGAGGTCTCTGCGCACGGCGCGCTCCATCAAAGCAGGGGCATTGGCTCCTCCACTGCTTCAATGCTGCAGGCTGAGCCACCTAATTGACCACTGGGAAATCAGGTGCCCGGAGACCTGGGCGGGACGTAGCCCCGAGGCCACGCTGGGATCGAGCGCCTAGCCGACTTAGACAGCTTCGATTTACAGCCTGGTGAATGGGGAGGACTGCGGCAGCCAAACCTCCCGGGCAGCAGGCACGGCTGCACCAACGCTCAGCAGACAGCAGTCGGGCTCCAGGAACATCTCGTGTCTCCGCTGGGTTTAGAGGGAACCTGGCTAAAAAGAATCTGTCCCCTGCTGCCAGCCGCAGTGAGCTGCAGGTCTCAGCCCCCAGCCTCAAAGTCGGCGGCGCGCGAGAGCCGGCCTGTGCGCTTCCACGAGCTGAGGGGCTGCGGAGGATCCTGGATCCGGATTTCTTGTACCTGTGCGTTTCTTCCTTAGATAGCGCGACCGCTGGGGCTGCGCGTTATCCATACCCAGAGTGGCGGCGGATTCAGCACATCACCAACAGGCTGGACCCACCCCCTTGGCTCCCCTCTCACCTTCGTGTCCCCAGCCTCTGGCCATCAGCAAAGGAATTGGAGGCACTGACCCGGGAAAGCCCTCCATCTGGGACAAAAGGGTGGACAGAGATCAGCTATTACATGTGCTGGCATGTAACAGGGATAGAGTAACTGGAAAAATGTGACATTGCGCCCCTTCCCCCCATTCATCTCTGGACACTGAAGCCTCCCTCAAATCTAGACACAACTCACTCTTCCCAGGCTTAGACACACTGCAAGGACAATGCCTTTGCAGTCCTGTATTAGTCTCCAGGGAAAGATGATTTACTAGACCAGCTCTGAGGTTGAATCAGGATTAAAAACCATGGCACTATGTGCCCATGCCTTAGGCAGGCAGGTTCTATATATAACAATCCAGTGCAGAAGGAAGAGTCATTTAGGGCCACTTAAAACACACCGCTTAGCTTATGAGATACAGTCTAATATACATCAAGGAGGAAACCCGTGAATGAAATTATCTAAAGATGCCTTGTGGAATGCCCAGTTTTGCTCATTTGTCTTGAAGCTTTTGAAATCCATTTAGGGAAAACTTGACTATTTTGTAACTGGGTTGTCTATTTGCAAATAAGGAGGTTGGTACCTCCTGGTTCCACACCTCCAGGCAGATTTGCAGGTGTGGGCAAGATGGTGTCCATGCCATGAGGCCTTTAACTCCTGCATAATTCAAAGTCGTGGTGAGGTACACGTTTTGCCAAGGTCATAAGAAATCACAGGGTGTGCAGGAGCAGAGTAAAGACCATTTCCTAATTGGCATTAGTATGAATTAGTGATTGTTGTCACATGATGAATCACATTGAACCCATGTCAGCCTGAGCTGGCTGTGTTCCTCCAACCCCACTCTGCCAACCTCCTTGGAGGGTCTCCAGCAGCCAGCAAGGACAGGGAATCTGGCTGGAGTTCCCAGAGAAGACAGTGTGTCCAGGACAGGAAGGATGAAGAGAGGACAAGACACAGCCACTTTGCCAGTGAGCTATGAACCCCAAAGTTTAAAGGATGAGTGGGCAAGTGAAGAAGCCACCAGAGAAGAGTCTGGGAAGCGTGATGCCAAGATGGGGACAGGCCACATCTCAGAAGCTGGGGGATGACAGTGTTGCAAGACCAGTGTGATCAAGAATGCCAGTGTCATGTGTCCTGGAGAGCTTAGTTCCAAGTGAGGACCTGGGCCAGAGAGGCTTTGGGAAAAGCCTGGAGGAGTAGCTACTGATAGGAGGGCTATGATGGGTGGGAGAAAGGTTTTTTTTTTTTCCTTTAGCCCTCAATACCTGAAGGACTAGCAACAGCAGCAGCATAGACAACAGGGACCATCAGAGATGACATCCTCAGGCCTCTACCCCAACTTGTTTCATCACACTGAAGGGGGGGGGAGCTCAGTGGCCAACTATCTTTCTGTTAGCAAGCTGTCAGGCCAACTTCAAGAGGAGAGAGGCCCTACTAAGTATGAACTCAAACGTCTCAGCCTTTGAAAAGAATGTGTGTAGGGGAAACGAAATGCCCTCCACAGAAATCCCTGACAGGTTCACCTCATGGGTAGTGAAGTCACTAACCACATACTCCAAAGAGATTGGCTCCAGGGCTTCCCATCAAGGGAGAGCCTTGACAATTCGGAGCTCAGAACTGCAATAAATGACAAAAATGGCAAGTCTTTTCCCTTTCATACTGAAATGCCCAACACTGAGGTGATTAGTAACTGTGATGATGAAAATAATAAAACCAGAGCTGCAGAGATGGCCTAGTGGTTAAGAGTGCCGACTGCTCTTGCAGAGGACCTGGGTTCAATTCCTAGCACCCACATGGTGGCTGAGAACCATCTTTGACTCCAGTTCCAGGGGAATCCGACACCCTCTTCTGACCTCCGCGGCATTGCACGACATGGTTGCACAAACCTCCATGCAGATAGTACATTCATACACATAAAAATAAATAAAATTTAAAAAAGAAAATAATAAAAGCAAATTGCTAAAATTTGAACAGGGGTTTAGTAAGTCCTATGGAATAAAGGAAAAACATGGGCTTTGGACCCATAAAGACCTGGACCTGAATCTTTAAGAGCATCATTTGACTTCTCCAAAACTTGGTTTTCTCACTGGTAAAATGAATATAAGAATACATAGTTTACAGGGATACTCTAAGAGAGTAAATAAATTAAAATATAAAGCATTATGTTGGTGCCTGGCATGAAACTCAATAAAGGTAAGTCCTTCTTTTCTCTGTGTGAGATCTTCACAAATAGTACTCATATTGTATTTTTTTTCTCTGAGCTTCCCACACCTTGCGAGGTGGTTAGAGTACCTGACAGTTCCAAGGTTCAAGGGGTCAAACAGAAGCACTTATTGCCAAGTATCCTTTTGGGTGTTGATAGGGACAGACCAGAGCCTGGCCTCCTTTAGAGCTGACATTTTAAGAGTTTAGTTTATACCCCAGTCCATGTGTACTCACACTTATTTTTACTGGAAGCTAAGGATACCAGGTCTCAGGAGAAAGAATTACAAATGTACCCTCCCTTAGGATAGAGACAAGGGACAACAAATTTTACCAGCAAAGGGCCAGACAGAAAGTGTTTCCGCTGTTGCAAGTCATGTGGTTTCCCTATAAGCACCCTTACCTGCTGTAGTAGCTCAAAAGCAGTCATAGAATAAAATAAAACTGTATTCCAAACTAACAGCGAGTAGGTGAAATTTAGCCCATGGGCCAAAATTTGCCAACCTCTGACAGTATGGCTCAGACTTAATGTTTCCTTTTAGCTGGTAATGTTAGTGGTAGGTGGAGATATAGGCCTTTCCTCTAGCATGAGGTGGGAAGCAGAAGAGAAACTGGCCAATAGAACATGACAATGTGTGTCTGCAGCGCGGCCCATAAGCGTCTTCCCTATTACACTTTTCTCTGATGGCTGAACACAGAGGTTTGTGGGAGTGGTGGAATCCCAAGATGGGTACCCAAATGACTATACGGTGATCTGCATTAGATTTAGCAAGATGAGAAGTAAGCCACTGAAATGTTGAGGATTTTATTTCCAGAATTAGCCTACCTTGAGTAATTCATTTTCCTATCTCTTTAATCAGACGATACAAAACACAATTTAATGCTTTGCTGATTACTTAGGGTCTTTATTAAGAAGGCTTATTATTGGTCTCTATGGTAACACATTTCTGAGACGCTTTTTGGATTTCTAAGCTTTTCTTTGATATTTAGTTCTCAGCTGTCATTCCTCTCACACTCCTAGTTCCTTCCCCATAGAACTCACATGGAACTCACAGTGGGTCCAGCTCACCTCTCTTCCCACCATAAAGACTCCCTCCCTATGTTTACCTAGAGGTACTTTCTGGCTTTATTCTCTTTGACCCCCAAATGTACCCAGAGCTGGGTGACTTCTGTCCCTTAAAAAAAAAGAGTTACTAATAATCTGAGCAAGAGGCTTCAGGAAGAAATGCTGAGCTTGCTGACAATTTACACCTTTGAAAAGCATCCTTTCAAGTGAATTCTCACTTACTTCCTGGCTTAGGGCTGTTCTCCAGAGAGCTAAGACATTGGAAGCACAGTATCTCTGACAGGAGCAGGGCGTTTCTGTATTGTCCAGCATATGAGTTTTCAAAACTTGACTTTCTCTACTAGCCATGTGGGGGGATTCCACAGCACAAGGTGAACTTCTATCCCTTCACATTCATGGATATGCTGAAATATCCATTCTAAAACCATTTTTGCTTAATCGAGTATGTTGCAGATGCTAAGAGAACTTAGTTGGCTCCTATTTTGTAGGAGCTAGGGAAATTGACTTTAAAAGGGTACATTGTTTCATCTCATTTCAGAAGCCATCAGTACCATTATAGCTGGGGACACTTTACCCAGAAAACCCAGCCATACTTTATTTAGATCTGTTATCTGGATTATTCTGATTGCAGGGCATATGGTCCTTTTCCAGCATGAGGTGGAAAGCTGAAAAGGAACTAGGGAGGCCAGACCACCAAGAGGACAACTTTGGGCAGTGAAGAGAGTCTAACTACCTCAAGTCTAATTGTCTTTTTTGTTGTTGTTGTTGAAAGAACAAATAAGATTCTATTTAAGTGGTTAGCTGCTTTTCAATCTAAAAAACAAGAACTGTATAGCTCATCTACAAGGTTTTTCTCCCGGTCTCTTATTCTATTATTCTATGAGACTTTCCAAAGTATCTTCTGATCATGAGTCTCTATGTTTTCTCCCCATTTCTGCTAAGTACCCATGATAACAATCATGACCACAAGCATCAGTATGTGCAAGGACAATAACATGCTCAGATATGGATAACCTTTTTATCCCATACTGATTGTGTTGGTGACCATGGGGATCCCAATTCCAGCTCGTCTTTTCCAGCATACATATCCATCCCTGCTTAGGGTTACTTGCCAGCTTTCTTCTCTTTGTACCATGACCCAATAATGTAAACCCAGTTTTGCCTGCATGGCTTACTTCCCTGGGGCCAATCAAATATCTTTTCAGTAGATATGGATGCCACCGTGCTTTATTTCTCTCTTCCCTTCTAAAGCAGCCATTATAATTGTTGCTACCTGACTCCTGCACACAAGAGACTCCCCCCACAACTTTCAGAAGAAATGACTGCCATAAAATGAATCACTCATTAAAGAGCTGTATTTATTCATATATGTTTTGTTTTGCAAAACTGAGGATCAAACCCCAGGCCTCATACATGTTAGCCAAGTGCTGAGCTATATATCCTAGCCCTTATCACAACAAATGCAAATGAATTTCTGAGCATGACTGTCCAAGTTAATATCTATAAGGCCGCCTGTAGAAATTTTCTCTCCCCAAATTCTCCAAACCATCTGGTATAAACTACTGTATTGTGACCTGTTAAAATAAGTAACAGCTGTGATAATCCCTCTGGATTTATAGCAAGCTATAAAACTTTGCATATACTGGCAATGCATATAAAATAATAAATAAAACCATTATCATTCTGTGCTGTCTTGGTGGGAATTATGATAATTTAGCCAAATGGAACCCTATGGAATGCATCAGAGGAGAAGTATTAAGTAGAGGTTTTGTTCAACCTGGCCTCCTCTACCCGCCAAAGACTAAGCTTGATACTTGGATCTCCTGGTTATATTTGAGAACCTTAGCCAGTGCAAATGCACCCTTTATGAAACAACCTGGTTCCCAGAGACTGCTCCCAATTTCTATTATTTCAAAGATTTATTTTATGATACTGGGTTCCCTAAATATCTCATAGTATAACCATAGTATGAAGAAAAAACAAACTATGCACAACTCAGAAAATGTGAAATAATTTGTAGCCCAAAATCCAGCTTATCTTAGAATTGTTAACTGTAAGTTATGTTTGCAAACACTGCCAAGATCCTAGGTTAAAAATATTTCATCAAAGTCATCTCTCAAAGATATGCAACACACAGAAAAAGACAGGCTGGTATCTGGCAGGAAATGGCTGAGGCTGCTGTGATTCTAAGCAAAAGACAGTTACCATGCCCACTGTACGTAGATTTCACAAATGTAAGGAGACAAGGAGAGCAAGCAGCATGGAATGATGTTACTAATGTGAACACTATAATCTTATTTACTCTTTCCAACAGCCCTGTGCCTTGAGAATTATCATTCCTCTGTTATGGTTGAGGAAATTAATGCTCAGAGAGGTTAAGTAACTTGCCCAAAAGCATCCAGATAAGTCAAAGATATGGAATTCAGTTATCTCTGACTTCTAAGTTCATGCCCTTTCCACGTCACTTCACTGCCTTTTGGGTGGATGTCCACAACCTTTCCCTGCCATGACCCACCCATGGAACTTTCTTTGTTATGGCCATGAGAAATCCCCACATATTTCTTTCCCAGTTAGTAAAGTCTACTTGAACTTAAGTGGGAGATTCATTATATATTGGAAGAACTTCAGAGCCATTTTGACCTACATGTTGAAAAATTTGCAGGCAAGTTACTTAGTCATTACATTAAATTTCAGAAATAGACACTGTACATTTTAGCTCTTTCCATCAAGAGGTTGAGCTATTTCTGAGTAGGCCTATAAACTTCATTTGACCAATAGAATTCAACAGACATGACACTGCATACATTCTGAGCCCAGGCCTCAGAAGTTTCGTAATTGACTGTGGTTGATAAGCATGCTTGCTCCATCTCTACAAAGGACACAGGGCTAACCTGTGGGATGATGAGACATATATGGCCCAGTTGCGTCCCTTGTCTTGGTCCATAGATTGCTATGTGCATGAGGACACCCTAGTTCCCAGCCATAGCCGCCAACTGCAGTGGCATAAGTGTGTTCTATAGAGTTGACTAGAGCCATCCCTAACCAGAAAACCTAATTGGGATAATATGCAATGTGGAAAAAGCTAACTTGTACAGTTCTTTAAAAAATAAATTTCTGGTCAGATGCTCAAATAGAAAACTAATGTCAAGATTATTGGTTTGAGCATGACAACGATAAACTAAAGCTTTATAAAACTGAAGACAAATCCTTTCTGGTGGCTAGAACTATCATCATAGCACAAAGTCCTCACATCCTCTCAATATGACCCACAAAAGTGCCAGTTCAGATAAAGTTCCAAAAGCTCATCTTCCTTTCTCTGATCCTGGGCTTGTCAGGTTGATGTTGGATTATACAGTTTGAGGTAAAGAATCACCAAGGTGAGTGAGCCAGAGCCACTGGCAAGAAATAATCAGTGAATGGAAGGAAGAGAAGAGATGAAATGTTTAAAGGCTACAAATGCTAACGCATAACCCCAGAACTCCCTCAGGGAACTAGAGACATAATGCTATGGAACAAGAACTACGGTTTTTTTAATGGTGTCAGCTTTGTATTTAACAGCCATAGTCACAGCTGTCTTGTTAAGAAGATAAGTTATTCAGAAACACAGGTGGGAGAGAGGGAAAGTGATGTCCACCCTCCCCTTCCCACACACTTCAGAAATTTACAGATGGAGACCCTCAGAAGGAAGAAAGGAATAATTATAAACTAAATTAGGGCCAAATTGAATTATCTCAGAAAGGAATAATGGCTATAACTAAGTACCTTGAGGAGTGGATCTCAGCCTTAGTTGCGTGCTAGAATTTCAACAGAGTGAAAGCAACTCCAAAGTCTGCACTCTTAATCATGACATTAATTACCAACTTTATTTAAGAGGAAAAATGTTCAGCATTTGGAACTCCCATCAGTTTCCACAAAAGCCATTTCTTTTAAAGAAAACACTGGTGGATAACATATTAGTTGATTGCTCAACTATCTTAACATGTGAATGCTTGGGCTTCTAATTTTCTGACTGAATATTGGAGCCTTTGAACTTTGAATAATTTCATTTGTCTTATCTCAGTGCCCTCTAGTTACAGACACAAAAATAATTATACAGGCATATTTTCATCTGTACATCGATGGCTTTTTCCATTTGATATTTATAATACTGCAGGAATTAATTCATTTATTTCACTTTGTTTCTTGGGGAAAAGGATACAAAATACAAAAGGGTCTCTTTCAGTTGACTCTGGAAAGGTTTTAGGAAGAGTAGATAAAGAAAAACAGGGCCAGAAAACTTTGTACTCTTGAGAAAAGATCTTCATCTGTACCCAAACCAATTCTCCTGAATTTGCAATTAAACATACACTATATGCTCTTCCCAAGGAGGCATTTTACTGAGAAACTTTATGAATTTTCAAAAACCTGGCTCTACCAGCTTTTTTAGTCCTTACTAGTTCAAACCCCAAACTTGCTAGAGTTACCCAGAAGGAATAGGCCTTGAAGCATTCTGGATAGGAGGCAGTGTATATATAGATAAGGAGCTGCTGGAAAGAATATGCTTGTGATGAGAAAATATAATCAACTTTCCATGACTGAAAAATCTAGCTGTTGCAAGGAACGTCTATAGTTCACATTCATTATTCCAAAATGCAAGAAAAGACACAAAAGGAGGAAAGAATGTTGAGTCCAAGTGTTCTTTGATCCTACCAAGAAGTGGTGCTCTTAGCACAGTGTTGTTTTGTGGCTGTCCAGAGCAAGAGGTCCCTGTGAAATTTGTTAAAGCAGGTGGTAGTATGAAGATGGCTGATGGCAGAAGGGAGGTAGAGTTTTTGTAGCTGCAAGAAAAACTGTAATTCCATAATCCCTCCCAGCATCTTAACCAGGGTGCAGAGGTTAAGAAATGAAAGAACAAGCTTTCTTCTTTCTTATCACTGAAATCCCCATCCCTTCATGCTGACCTGCCAGCCTGTCCAAGGAACAGTGTGGGAAAACTGTGTATGGTAACTTCTTGACCAGCCACAACCTCCAGCACTTGTTAATCTATCACCTTTTATGATCCCAGAAGACATTTACAACCCATCCCTAAGAAATAAATGTTTGAACAATATCTTATTGATAAACAAAGCTGAGATAATACGTATATCAGTTGCAGGCAGTCAAGTTAATGAGCAAAAAATCTGGAGTCATTAAAGGAATTGAAAGAGAAAGTAACAGATTTTACCTGCACTCTTCCCTTTTCTTAAGACATGGGATACCAGTGGCTCTGTCTTCATCTAAGGGATACCTCTTCCCAGATCATACTGTCACATTTTGGTGATGGCTAGCTCTCCTGCTCAGTTTTTAATTCCTTCAAATTGGACCTAAGCTCCTTTCTACTTTAGATGACCTTCACAGGGATTATAGCACTGGCCATAGCACATCTTTGACCTTTTCATCATATTGAGTATTTCCACTTCCCCCAAGGCATTATATGGTGTCACCCCCACATTTAGTTTGGGGCTGTAATTTCAATATCCCTGTAAGCGGTATAGCAAAAAAGCGAAGGTTTTAGAGCCAGACAAATCTGAGTCCAAGTCCTGGTTCTGTGACATTTGAGCTATCATTTTGAGTGAGTTATATAAACACCTGCAGCCTCATTTTTCTTGTCTATGGAATGACAATAGTAATTGTACCTGCATTAGAGGGGTTTTATGTAGATCAGCTATGACACAGCAATTGAGTATAATCATGCAGAGCACATAATAAGAGGTCATTAAATTATTTTAATGCTAACATCCTAATTTTCCCCAGCCATCGAGCCCCAAAATCTATAGCCCCCAACATCAATGGACAAGCCTCTGTGGAACACAGTGCATCAATAACTATGATGCAAAAATATTTAGCCTTCCATCTTAACTAAGACGTTAAAAAAGCACATTTCACCATTGCTCTAAGTTCTTATGAGCAAGTTCTTATGAGGTGCCTGGAAGACTGTTTCTTTGTGATTATGCATCCACCCTGGCTCTTACAATTTTTCCACCCTCCTTTTTCACAATGGTTCCTGAGCCATGGATGGGTGAGGTTTAATATAGGAGTACTATCCAGGCACATGCATTCTGCAAACTCAGTCAGACAAAGAACCAGCATAGAACTGGGAAAACTTGCAGGAAGGGACTACTACTGGCAGCTGATTACTGCTGGGTGAGGGAAAGTTGATCTTCTTTGGGAGACTGACTCTAGATAGACTGATTACACTCCAGTGGATGAACCTGCACAAGGGCATCTGGATACACAAATTTGACCTGATAGGCCTGGATGCATATGACAGAATGCAAGAAAACAGGTGGGAGGAAGGCTAGAACAGATGCAGATGGGGAAGGGATCTGGATATGATTAAGGTGTAATATATGAAATGAACAAAAATTCAATAAAATATACATTAAAAATAAACAAGTTTCATTGCTTCTTTCCAGAAACAGCTTTCTTTTGTGACCCAAATAAAATCACTAGACTACAAACAGATTAGAAGGAAAAAAAAAAAACAATAACCTGAGTGAATATGTTCTGAAGTTGTTAAAATAAGTTGCTGAAAACAAAAACCCAGGAGAAATGATACCACAGGCTATTGGTTTTATATCTACACCTTCACTCAAACACACAGCCACAAGTGAAATTATAAACCAGTATATGAGATGTTGCACTGGGAAACTGAGTGGGGCTAAAAAAACACCTTTTGCTACTTGGCTAGGTCTGCTTTCATTTTGCCAGAGGTATGCTGTTAATAACCAAAGTATGTCAAAGGTAAAAAATGTGAGAGTCAACCTCAGAAAGACTAGGATAAGATTACCAACCAAGAGGTCAGAGCAAAAAGCTTTAATTATCTCTAATGATGATAACATCATTTGTCCGTGAAGGACCTGAACGCTTTGCTCATAAGCTTCCAATAGCACCTCCCAATTGTAGCAAAGACAGTCACCACAGCTATGACCATTTATCCAGTTCTTAACACATTCCATGCACTGCGTTGTGTATTTTCTTTTCGTTATGTCATTCAATCTCCACAACCCTGTAAGTGCTGGCAGAAGGCAAAACGTAGAAAGGTAATAACCACAGAATTATTTTTTTTTTCTGTTTAAGAAAGTCCTAGTATTATAGCAAGCAAGACTAGTTCAAACTCACATCCTTTAAGAAGTTTCTTTGCCTTTCCCTTTTCACCTCTTCTATTCTATGTTCACTTTTTCTTCCTCCCAATAGATTTAGAATTTGAAAGTGTTTTCCTCTTTTTTTTTTTTTTGTTCCATTTTGTTTGGAGAAGTAATCATACAACAGACAGATTAGTTCTATGGTTCTTTCATGGAGTTCGGGATGAGCTGGGCCTTTAGACACAGCTGTGGTACTTTAAAGATGGGATCCTCAGCATTGCCCCAAATATAGGGCAAGATATAGGGCAAATTTTGTACCTACAGAATATTACCTAGGCCTAGACGTCTATTAAATTGCAATGAATTGGATTTTTGCCCTTTACTACCTTTCAGATTTCATAGCTATTTTCTGCTTGGTATGTTGGACCAAGGGCAGAAAATGTCATTGTCCTACAGAGAGCTGCAACCACAGAATGTTGGAGAACAGGAAAGGAAGTCATTTTTAATCATTGAATTCAAAAGCTTCCCTTCTTCTGTGAATCAAGGGTGTACGTTATCTCCCAGATATTTCTTCTGAGTCCATCAGTGGCTGGGCCTGCCACCCCCCCTATAAAAGCAGAATAGACAAAGAGAGGCAGAAGGCGATTTGGCGGCAAAGAACATTTTTCCCCAGCAGAAAATGGAGTGACTTTTAGCTTATCTGCTGTCACCTTGTTAATGTGATCATTGTTCTTCAAAATAAAATCTCTTCTTCTTACCCATGATGTTTTTCATGTTAAAAAAAATAAAAAAGAAGCAACTAAAAACCCAGGGAATAGGTACAAAAGGGGAAAAATAAAAGCCTAATCAAGAGACGCTGCAAATCAACATCTTTCTAAGGAAATAAATACTACATAATTATCTTAATTTTCCCAGGTGGCCATTTTGCTTGCTTTCTGAGATAGGCACAGAAATCACTGGAAAATCATGGCTCCTGTCATCACCCCTGGTTTTCAGAGCAGGAGCCACAGGCCTGTATTAGTGGGGAGGCAGAATTTTTCATCCACTTAAGCTAGTGGCTCTTTGACGATTGGTGTGTGCCCCTGGCCTATTTTCAAGTACATCTTTACTTCAAAATTAATCATGCAACTCTAACTCAGAGCTGAATGTATTGAGGGAGAAAAACTTATGTGTGTGGGGGGGGGGCGGGGGGTTGTTAATGACCAGATGCCGTTCATGGCAAGAATAACATGACAACTAGCCAGGTGTGGTGGCACACCACTTTAGTCCTAGCACTTGGGAGGCAGAGGCAGGCAGATCTCTGTGAGTTCAAGGCCAGCCTGGTCTACATAGAGAGCTCCAGGCTAGCTGGGACTAAAGAGAGACCTTGTCTCAAAAAGACAAAAAAAAGAAAGAATAACATGAAGACAAGGTGATGATAGAAGAGATTAACTCCATTTTGAGGAATAAATCAAAACTTCCTCTTAAGTCAGTTGTAGGAGGAAGGCAAGAAAAGAGCAAAGATAACCTTCGTGGGAGGCCCAAGTTCCCCAGTTTGGAGTCTGACTTTTAGTTTCTGGCTACTAGAGAAGCAGAATACGACTCAGATAAATTCCCTTCTGTATCTCCTGCATGTCATTTTGGGAGATGGTGGCTGGAGACACATATAAGATCAATGAGTTATGGCTACTAGCAAGGCCACTAGCAAGGCCACCTGAAGCAGGTTCACTCACTAGAATAGACCCTCTTGGTATTCCTGCAGAGCCAAAAGAGGCACTCAAGAAGTTGGGAGCCAGAGCATGCAGAGACATCATATGGACTTCAGAGAAGGTCAGAACATGTTGCCTTGAACATAGACAGGAAGTAACTTCCACCTCGGTTTACCTTTATGTGCACAGTGAAAATGTGTAGGAAGATAAGTAGAATGAGGAAGCTGTGGGAAGCAGGTTAGAATTGTGTTTAGATTACTGATGCCTTATTCCCTCCAACTTGTAACATCTCCTCCACTACTACCACCCCTCAAGTATAGAGAAAAGGCAAGAAACAACCAAAAGCAAATAGGAAAAAATAAAACACAACAGTTCAACATACCTCAAAGCTCACCCAAATCTTGTTATGCCTTAACCTGTTTATCCTAATAGAGTCAGTTCAGAAGTCTCCTCTTCTGTCAGCTTCACTTGGCCTCTCATACAAGTAATAGTTGTGCTCTCCATTCTGAGCATGGACCACGAAACACTGTAGCCAGTCTTTTTGGTGCTCATGAGTTAGCATTCTTTCTGATTTTGAAATGCTCAAGCACAGAACTGTGCCTTAGCCATGCCTGATCCTTAGAGCCAAGCCCAATGCCCAATACAGAGATGCTATTCCATCAAGTTTTGCTTCCCAGAAGCTCACCTCCTTTGAGCTCGTGACCAGGGAAACACACTCTAAACTCTACAGAATAGAAAGTGAATCAGTTAGGGAGCTAAGAAAGAGGCAAAATCTGGGACTCAGCAGCTCAAATGTTCTATTGAGGAGGAGGAGCAGGAGAGAGAGGGAGGGAAGGGAAGAAATGAGAGAGAGAGAGAGAGAGAGAGAGAGAGAGAGAGAGAGAGAAATAGATCAGAGGATTTCTTAATGGTGAATTTCTATGCTCAGTTTTTGTTTTCCTAGCTCTGCTGGGCACACTCAATCCAGTGTAACATTTGGCTACACGCCGTCCCCTAGGCACACTGTTAGTATTCTCATGTCCCATCTGCCAGTAGCTCTGGAAGACATTAGGATATTCAGGTTGATCCAGAAGGGACACCCACTGTCCTGGCACTCTGCCTAAGACATGCAAATAGAGAGCAGTTTCCCAGACACAATACTCTTGCTTGTGTCAATGATGCATTGTTTTAAGTATTATTATTATCCATAGCTATCATGTGTTGAACATCTTCCAGATGCATCAAGTTAAGTCCTTCAGCTGCATTCTTTCATTTAATTCTTTTGTAAGAATACACAAGGCAAATATTAGGATGACCATTTTAGAAATAAGGAAATTGTGGGCCTATAACTTGCCCCAAATAACTATTAAATAGCAGGATTAAGGATTCAAAGTAGATCTGTCAGACACCAAAACCCTTTTGTCCTATGCCATGTTCCCTCCACAAAATCTATATGGGGGATAGAAGCAGCAATAAGCCACATGATAAAAACAATAGAAAGCACCAAAACTGAACCTTGAGATATTTGTATGGTTTTCAATATTTCTTCATTTATTTATGTAAAGACAGCATCTCACTTGGTAGTCCAGGATGGCTTTGAACTTGGTATGTATCCCATACTGGCCATGAACTCATGATCCTTCTGCCTCAGCTTCCTGAGTGCTAAGATCACAGACATGAACCACCAAGCCCAGTTTATTGCTTATTTTTTATTTATCTTAATTATTTATTTTTATTTTATGTGTATGAGTATATTGCCTACATGAGTGTAACTGCACCTGTGTCCTGCAATGCCTGTGGAGGTCAAAAGAGGGTGTCAGATCCCCTGGAACTGGAGTTATGGACCATTGTTTGCCATTATGTGGGTGGGAATTGAGCCCAGGTCCTTTACAAGAGCTGTCAGTGCTCTTAACCACTCACTGAGCATTCTCTCCAGCCCCTTGCTTATTCTTTAAGCATTCACTTTGAGAAACAATTTAAAAGTTTTTAAAACCTTAAAAATACAGAAATCAGATAAAGAAAGAATCTGAAACACCAATAAAATTGACAAATGGGCTTTGCCACAAGATGGTAGCAACCTACCTCTGAATGTATAATTCGAAGGAATCGACTGACATTAACGCTAATTTGAAAGCTTTGCTTCTAGAAAATACGAATGCCTGGATATCATAGCACAAAAAAAATGACAGTGTCCATTGGGCCCCTTGGCCACTGACTATGGGTTTGCATGAGGGTCTTAGTCCCTGTCTGATGACCATCTTAATTAGCTACCACACACCTGTCCAAATCACTAAGACATCCTCCTAAGCCAAATGCAACAGGAACCTGAAACTTAAGTCACATGCCCTAATTTCTCTGAATCCTATATTCTCTATCCCCTTTATATCTACCCCAAATATAGTCTATCAGCTACAAGATCTGGCATCATTGGTACATGGCCATTCCTTTCTCCAGATTGAGAAAATTCAGCAGGGGTTGAGGAGGAAAGAAAACAGAGTTGTTTTTCCTTGAATTATTACTATGCTTATAAGGCAATCATACAAAACAACTGTTCTGTGGCTTTAAATCTAGTAAATAAAACTCCCTTTGAGACTCCAGTTTGAAAGATGTTGAAGATCACTGTAACTACATTGTTTATGTAATAAATACACACCCCAGACCTCTAACATTTTTATAATGAAACCTGGTATAATAAAATTTGGATTGAGACAAAAAGCAGTCATTTTCCTTTCAGCTTTTTACTGTGCTGAATACAGTATTGGCCAAATCCCAGATTGGAGGAGTCTTTGACTAAGGGTCTGATATCTCTACATATGAGCTGGCCAGAATGAACTCAGGTACCATATTTTTGTTGAGACTAGTGTCTGAAGATAAACAAAGTCATAGCATGCTGCCTTCTGCCTATTAAACCTATAAACCCATCTCCATCCCTTCTTAGCTTTCCAGCCACCTCTAAGCCACAGATCTTCACCCATGTACTCTCATCCCCAGCTTCTTTTTAAACTAAACATTTTGAGGGTTTAATGGGCCAAGCCATTCAGAAGGCCTCTCCCCATCTTTCTCCCTTGTCTTAAACTAGAAACTTGTGCAGGTACGTGGAAGGGCATTCTTGCTTTGGTATTCCCTCCTGTCTCTTAGTCCTTTGGGCTCAAAGATTATACTTTGCTTGGCTACTGGACATTTTCCTTTGGATCCACTGAATTGCACAAATTCAGATCCTTAATGGTCTCACTTGATTTTCTGAGGGAAACTGAGAATTAGGGTGATTGTGGAATTCTTACTTCTGGTTGAAGCCGGTGACTCTTCACCTTGTCTGCATATTGGTATGCACCTGGGGAGCTTTAACAAAATCATACGGATGCCCAAAGCTACCCCCTGAGACTCTGATTTAGTTTGTCTGGAATGGAGCCTGCATATCAGATTATAGTTAGTTATTTCATACGTATATAGTATATTGAGGATTTGGAATTCAAATCTGGCACACACAGGAAGCTGTCTAAGTCATAGACATACTTCCTTCCTCTCCTTGTGCAATAAAGCATCATAAACAATTGTTTCCCCATCACTACACCTGCAAGCACAAGTCAGGGGAGTATGGTTTGCAGGGTGGGACATCTCCACCAAGGAGGGAGGGCTGTACACAGTGCTATTGGTTAGACTCATAGGAGACCCTTCAAGCATGGACCCGGATGAGTCTCCACAGAAGCAGTAGACGCAAATGTGCAGAAAGGCGGTTTCATTAAGGCAAAGAGAACAGCCAGCCTCAACTCTCTCATAACGTCTACCTATAGTGGAAAAACCTGACTGGGGGTTGTGGGGTCTAGAGAAGAAATGTAAGAGCCCTCCCTGGCCCTCAGGATCCAGGGATAAAATGGAAGGGTTAACCCCAATGCAGGAAGAACACTGTGAATGAGTCAACGCTTTCCATATAGGCTTCCACATGCTGGCAGTCTTATGGAATAAAGGACTAAAATGAAGAACAAAAGAAGTGGACAGCACTCATAGTGGTTTTACAGAAGGGAATTTAAGATGGGGACAGGGAGAGGTAAGCGAATTTGGGTCTAGAGATTCTCAGTTCAGGGCTGCTTTGAGGGGCCACAGGGACATAAATATCTCATGAACTTCAGGATGGGAGAGGGATCCTGAAGGATTCCCAGAAGCCCACAGGAGTCAGAGTGCCAGTTTCGGGAGGAGAAGAAAAGGGTGATGGGGCGCAGGGTGATCCTAGACAAGGTGCAGCTCCATTTCCAGAACATCTGCGGCAGAGCCCCAGTACTCTGTCCTGGAAGATACCTCATTAGTTCACCCCCGCACCCTCCTGCAAGATATCTGAATGTCAAAAACACAACATGGAGAGGAAAGATAGTCCTTCTGGCAGACCAGGGGAGTTCGCCTACAAAACTTTGGCCGTGCAGTATGAACAGCAGAAGGTCCAGGATGCTTGGGAGCCAGTGTCTGTAACTGTCAAAGTCAGCTCTGAGTGAGGGTCAGGCAGGGCTTTCCTTTCTCACATCTGTTCCTGTGAAAGGGCTCACTTGTTTCCGGGAACACACGCTGCTGTTTTACCCAAGAATAGGAAGCTGCTACAGACATTAGGGCAAGTCCTTCTCCTTCAGCCCAGCCTCCCCCAACTTCTCCACCCCCCTTTGTCTGGCCAGGAAATGCTGCAAACCCCAAATACCTGCATTCTTGGACATGCAGCAGGCAAGAGCCATGCTTGGATTCCCGCTTTGCTTCTTAAGGAAGGGCCTTTTCTTTTATGCAAAGCCCTCTCGGAATGCCAGAGAGCTGAAAGCTGATCTGCTTAAATCAGCACACAGGGCAGGGGGGTTGGGACGGTGAGAGGGGGCAACCTTCAGCAAGGAGGATGGCAGATTTTCATACAACCTCTGCTTTGCCTCTGGGACACCCCTCTGGAAGGGGAGATGGTCTCACCCAAGTGCTAGGCCAGCTGCTAATCCCTTTGGGGTTCACTTGAATGGCAAATCAGGAGTCTGGGGCAGATTCAGACACACCCTGTCTCCAAAGGAGGAGTTTAGAACTGTTCCATTCCCAGCCCTGTACAGCTCAGAGCACTGTGGTACTTCTTAACAACGTTGGAATTCCAAGTGCAGTTGGCCAGGGGAAGGGTTGCATCAGGATCACCTGGGAGCTTGTTAGAAATGCAGAACCTCAGGCCTGACCCATTTGAGAAGTTCTGCCAGCTGCCCTGTGGCTATGGAAACCATTAGCAAGCACGTTGCTAGAAACAGGAAGCTGAACAAATACTAAAAGCCAGGGAGCCACAGGAGCGAGCCCCTGTGCCAACTGCCCAATCACAAGAAGGGATTCATTCCATCCCATCACTTCATAGCTGCCCCAGAGTTCTCCCATTCTTCTCTCCAGGATGCTGCTGGTTGACTTGGCTGGGAAATTCTTGCTTGCTGTGAGGGCTGAGCAACAGGTCTGCAAATATTTGCACACACACACATTGAAAGGACAAGGAGAGCAACAGGGGGTGAGTATGACTAGAATTTGCTCTTTGCAGGTTGCAAGTGATTTTCTGATCCCCTCCCGCCCTTGGCATACACACACACACACACACACACACACACACACACACACACCACCTGTATCAACATGATCGACTATTGGGTGCAGATAACAGTCATAGTACAAGACAAACTCCTGACACTACTTCATGAATATCAACCATCCTTGACCTTGTTCAGTCTTTCTCTTGGTAAAAAGGGACGAGCTCAGAGACTTGCACAGCCCTTCCCTGGTCTAGCTAGCTGCATGTTGGCACTGTATCTGCTTCACCTTCCTCCTGAGCCTGGCAAGTGAATCCATAAGCAAGCTGGAATGGACAAGAGAAAGAGAACACGAAAGAGAAACTGACGGAGAGTAAAAGATGAGCTTGTGCTTTGTAGTTCAGAACATTAGAGAAACCATTAGCGAAGTAGATGTACTGCTTTCTTCTCAGACAGTCACCAGAACTCTGCATGAATGGAGCTCCCTATGTAGTAGGCTTCTGCTGCTTCCTTGTGTACAGCAAGAACCAGAATGGGAAATTTCACTTCTAAAGAGAGAAACTGAATGGTGTTGAAGTTCTGGAATGCACCAAGACATCCCAAATCAGGTCTGGTATGATGGTGTATGCCTGTAATCTCAGCACTCTGGAAGGTGAAGCAGGAGGATTTCTGTGGTTTGAGGACAGCCTGGTCTATACAGTATGTTACATAGTGAGACCCCATCTCAAAACAGCAACAAACAACAGCCCAAAACTACAAGAAGTCTGACCCAAACCTTAGATAAATGACCCCAATATAATCCTCAGTCTTCTCCTTATCTGTCAGTGGTATCAGTGGATGGCTGTTGCCTAAAATACTGCTAATTACACTGTTCCAGTGCCCACTAGCAATGTTTCTGGCCCCTGCACAAAGGAAGGAAATCAAGGATTGGGGAACAAGGAGAAGGGAAAGTGAGTGAGAGATGAAGCAGAGAGGGTGGCCTTGTGGGTTCTTGAAAGCAGTCATGGTGGGCTTTTGCAAGGAAAATCAAGCTAAACTAGTATTTAAAACGCTTCTGCAGAGCTCTAGTCTTCCCTTGAACAACGATCAGTCATGAAAAGGCTCTCACAAACGAAAGGAAATGCTGCCATTGTTTTATTTTCTCTGGGAAGTCATAATAGGTTTTAAAAGGTTAATCTCCCTCTCAGCCCTGGTTTTTCCCTTCCAGTGACCCCAAGCTGAAAAGGAAAAATATTTGCACTTGATGTTTAAAAACCACAGTGAATTAGCTTTTGTTGTTCATGGCAAAGACACTATTTAGCTGCCCAGAATCAAACCAGATGTCAGGGGAGAAGAAGGCCCCCAATCCTGTGAACTTGCCTTCCACTGTTACAGAAGCACTTGGGGGGAAGCAGGGATGAGATGACATAATGGAGGAAGTCCAGAGGTACACAAGTCCAATGTTCAGTTGTGACGCAAGCACTGCTCAACTCTTGATAGGGAACCATCTGTGGCACTAGAATGAAACACTTCCAGGACTCTAGATATATAATGCCTCTGGATTTTCAGGCTACTTTCTATGGAAACTAGGACAGCAGCACAGGTGTTCTCACAGGTGGCAAAGACCAAGGGCAGCAATGCAGAAAGATGCAAAAGAGAATTAGCAGACAGAAGAAAATACAGAAAGAGCCCAGCAGGACTTGCTGGAGCACTCTATTAAGGAAGGCAAAATGCTCCCACACAAAGGATTTATACTCTTTCTGTGGTCTCCTGGGAAGGAATGAGAAATAGATCATTATTCAGTCTTATATTCCTTTAGAACACCACCCACCAAAATACACAGTTTAAGCTTAGGCATGGGGCATCCCTGTGAAGCTTCGTATAAGAAGAAAAAATAAACATAAAGATGATATGCTAGGTTGAGTGGTTCCGTTGGTCAAAAGATTCATTCATTAAAATTAGTAAGGTTCCACTTGGGAAAACTACAGAATGACAGGGCCTCTTACTCTTGATCCACTGAATCAGAATCTCTGGCAGTAGAACCCCAGAAATCTATGTTTAAGCTCTCTGGGTGATCCCGATGTGCAATTGGGTTTGAGACTGTCTCCAAATATTCTTCCTCCTCCAGATCCACTTTAGCTTGAGTTACCTAGAGAAAAAAAATCTAAGATTCTTGTCAAAGCAGTATTGGAGGGGCTTCTATCAGTAGAAGAGGCACCGGGGATAGCAGGAAACAGTAGGGGAGGGATCAGGCAAGAAGGTGGCTTCAACTGAGAATTTGCATCAACCTGGGATTTGCTTCAACTTGATACTGCAGGAAGGTCTGGTGCCCACTGGCATGGAATGGGGGTGCTGCACTTCGCCAAGTACAATTCTCTGATGAAGGGTCAGCTGTGGACTTTAACAGCCAACACTCATGGTAGCTAAAGGATGGGGTGCACCTGCTGGAGAAGGAGATGTAGAGAGAACACCCACAGTATCCTCTACCAATGCTACCCTAGTATGATGGAGCCAGGCCCTAGTATTTTGTGGCTTTGTGCTCCACTTGAACCCTAGTGTCTTTTCATTACTTGATTCAAATTTCCCTTTTACAGAAAGAGTGAAGAGTTTAACATGTCACAATTTTTTCTGAATCTAACATGGCCCTTTCAGTGACCAGAACCACAAGCTGGCATGTCAGAATACCAATGTATCTGATGGGTGATCATTTGTGTGTTAAGTGGTGCCAGTAGTTGGCCCAAGGTCAATTTTCCAGAGCCCTTCTCATGAGTTCCAGCCACAGCCACTCATGATCCCTAACCAGTGACTCGGAGATTCCAGCTGTCTGGCAATCCATGCCCTCTTTCTTCTCCCTTGAGAAATCTAGATATAGACCACTGAACTTCCTTTGCCTTATTCTTGATGACTCTCAAATAGGTCAAATTATTTGGGTGACTGTCCGTAAGCTAATTTTGTATTCACCACTGACCTGTGTTAGTTTTCTGGCATTTCAGGAAAGAGTTGGGTAAATGCCTTTTCTTCCTGTTTGTCTGAGTCCCCATTCCCTGGAGCCAAATTTGCAGCCAGACCAATGTGATTTATTCAGAGCTGCTGCTACTTGTCAGTAGATTGCTGCCCAAGCTTACTTGCTGCCCATCTGCTGGATTCCTATACATATGTGAGCATGTGTGGAAAATTAAAGACCCAGCCGTCCACAACCTGGAGATGCCTTGCCCTACAGCTGCCCTAGCCTCTACCAGGCCTGATGCCAGCATCCACTGAAGCAGTGCTCACCACGTGGTAAAGAGATGGAAAGTGGGCTGACAGTTCATTGATAAATAATTCATGTGCAAGACCCTGGGTTCAATCTCTAATATCGCAAAAACAAGACATGATAAAGCACATCACAGCTCCCAAGTTAGTTTCCATCAGATTTTTCAAGTAGAGTTTAGGTAACACTGCATAACCTGTCTAGGATACTTGCTCTTTCTTTTCACCAAAGAAATCCTGCCATTTTGTTTCCTTATTATCAGAACAGAAGTACAGGATAGTAGAGAACAAAGACTCTAAAGGGTTGAAAAGAATAAGTTTTGGGGCTGGAGAGATGGCCTAGCGGTTGAGAGCGCCAACTGCTCTTGCAGAGGACCCAGGTTCGATCCCCAGTGCCCACATGGTGGCTAGGGGCCATCTGTGACTCCAGTTCTGGGAGAACTCCAGTTCCAGGGGAATCCGAGACCCTCTTCTGACCTCCGCGGCATTGCACGACACGGGTGCACAGGCCTACATGCAGACAGTACATTCATACACATACAAAAATAAATAAAATTTAAAAAAAAAAGAAGTTTTGCTTTTGTGGTTCACCCACATACAGGAGGAAGCTCAACACTGTCGACCAAAGTCTAGAGCTAGAAACAGAAAACATCGAGATCTGGCTTGACTATCTCTCCAGAAGCTGTTCGGTAGCAAAGCAATCCCTTTATTTAATTGCAAGATGCCAATCCTCCTATGCCTCTCAGCCCATATTTCATTGTTTGTTTTCTTTTGAGGCATTTAGTTGTTGTTTTGCCTTTTTCTTCATACACTGAAAAATATCTGCAAATGAGCCTGCAGGGCAATCTGGCCCTACTATAAAAAAAAACAGAAGTTGAAATTATCACTTTTCCTACCAAATCTAAAGCCACCATGCAATAAATCTTTCCCTATGGTAATAATAGTGATAAAATTAATGTAAAAATTGTGTTTAGAAGTATTTCTTGAGCATCCAGTACATATGATGCCTTCTTTAAAGTGTTTTGTATATGCTGTATCAATTAATTCTCACAGCAAAACTACGAGGAAGATACAAGTACTAACTGCATTTTACAGCTCAGAAAACTGAGGTGTAGAGAGACTAAACAGTTTATCCAAGACATTGAGGCCGGGCATGGTGGCGCATGCCTTTAATCCTAGCACTTGGGAAGCAGAGGCAGGCGGATCTTTGTGAGTTCAAGGCCGGCCTGGTCTACAGAGCAAGTTCCAGGACAGCTGGGGCTACAGGGAGACCCTGTCTCAAAAAGACCCCCCCCCTAAAAAAAGAATCCTCCAAGACATTGGAGGTAGTAATCACAGAAGCTGTGATTCTAGCCACTATGCCAGATATCCCAATGACAGAGATTAGGGAACCCATTACCCTGATTTAGAATGCAGATTCACTACCTCCCATCACTCACATCCTAATTTGCGGCCAACAGATAATAAATAAGACCAGAATTGAAGTCTTAGTAACTCAAAAGAAGCCTCTGTTCTTTGTTTTGCTGAATGTTTCAAGAAGAGCATTCACGGGTAGAGTTTGTATGTACGTGCATGAGTTCATAGGTATATACATGTATGTGTATACATGATGGTATGGTTTGAATGCGAAATGTTCCAAATAGCCTCATGTGTTTAAATACTTGGTCCCCAGCTGAGACCACTGCTTGGGTATGTTGTGGAACTTTTACAAAGTGGGGGAATAGTTGGAGTTAGTAGGTGATTGAGGGACAGGTCTCGAGGATTATATCTCAGCTCTGGTTTTCACCTGACCTCTCACTCCTTCTTGGTTGGTGTCATGTAATAAGCCATGCTGACAGTTCCTATGACTCCAGTTGGAGCTTCAGCTGTTATGCTTTCCTCTTCATGATGGACTAATTCCCTTAAGCAGTGAGCCAAAATAAGTCCTTTCTCCGTTAAGTTGCTTTGATTGAGAATTAGATCACAGGGACAAATACCTAATTCTTATGGGTGGCTACATGTATTCCTTTATGTGCTGTTCTCCCATTGAACCTAAGTAAGAAGCTCCCATTAAACATGAAGTTGAAAACAAAACTTTTATCCCCCTACCTTGGCCTGCTCCCTCCACTGCTGCTCCCATAAACCCTTCTAGAAAGGCTAAGAACAATCACTTTAGAGCTTAGCTGCCCCTCAGTATTGGAGTCATTTCCTTGGCAGGGCTAGTTTGGCAAGAGCAATTACCAATAGCTAGATACCAAAGAAGGCCAAAGACAAATTCATATAAATGAAGGTCTTTCGAAAGAAGGGATAAACATCTGTAGAGGTACTAAGTAGGCTTTCAAGCTCTTATTTTGGAGCCTTTTGCCCTTCAGAATGTCACTCCACCTTCTCTCCAACGCCTGGCTCTTATCAACATAAAAGTTCTATTCCAAAATAAAAGTTCTATTCCACCACACATTACACTGATCTTTCTTACATGCTAAAGTAAAAAACACCCAGTGATGGTTTAAGCACTTCTTAGGTTACTCGCATTTTAATGTAATTATCCTAAGGGTGGAAGAACAAACTAGAGGAATTAGACCACAAATGGAAAAGGATTTCAGTATAAAGAAGAGAAGCAACAGGGCTTTCTATACTTCTAGAACCATCTAAAACTTGGATTTCATGATGATCTTAGTAAAAGCAAAACAATATTTTTACTCAGAAAAGAGTAAGAACATTTAAATGGTCTTAAGAGCAAGATCATTCATGGGCATAGACAAAACATTAGGTGGTCTCCAAGGTGCCAAAGAGCTCTACTTCTCTGATCTAGCTTTTATTCCTTTTTGGAAGACACTGGCACCTTGAGCATGATTGAAGGTAAAACTTTTTTTTTTTTTTGTCTTTTTGACACAGGGTCTCCCTGTAGCCCCAGCTGTCCTGGAACTCACTCTGTAGACCAGGCTGGCCTTGAATTCACAAAGATCCGCCTGCCTCTGCCTCCTGAGTGCTAGGATTAAAGGCGTGCACCACCACGGCCGGCGAAGGTAAAACTTCTTCAACTCCTAATGTATTCAAGATTGTGCACCATTGCTGTTAAGTCTTAGATGTAACTTCGAAAACTATGAGGTGAATATAGTCATTGAACGACATTTTGGGACTAGTCCATATATAGTCATGGTTCCTCTGACATTTTGAACCATGGGATAGAGACAAAAAAGGGAAAGTATCTGCTTTAGTAAAATGCCCAGGAACATTTCAGCCTTTACATGTCATTTAGCATGAAATTATTTCAACCAGAAGAGTGGCAGCCTTCCCTGAGCTCCTGATGGGTGCAAATTAAGTTTACTTCTTTTGGCTTCTTTACAAAAGGAAATTCCAGAAGCTTTCTAGTTCCTTTCAGATTTATTGCAAATGGCATCATGCATTCACAAGTAGGATTCTCACAGATATCCAACATTAAGAGAACGGATATGATAGGATAAGACCAGCTAAAAACTTAGTCACTTTGGAGAAGGGAGGATATTGGAAGGAGATAAAACCTTCTGATAAAATGACAAACAGTTGGACAGTTACAAAGCTCGCAGCAAGGGGGATCGAAAGGTTAGATGTGGAATTTCAGCCTTTTTTAGTGTAGAGAGTATAAGGAAGACACCCCCCCCGCAAAGTACAAAATGGGGATTTTTTTTATTCTCTGCTATTTGAAATTATCTGTATATGATTTAATTCATAAAGAAAACAGAATCTTTAATGTTTCACAGACTTTCTTTGGCTTTATCCTTTAAAACTTGTTAAATTACTTTTGCTGCCTGTGAATTACAATATGCTAAACTCAGTACTGCATCTTTGCCCTGACTATTTTTAGCCTGGAATTTTATTCATCTGTTTCCCTTTCTCTTTTAGGTAGTACACCATTAAATGGAAACATGGAGACAAAAGGCAAGAAAACCTTTCTTATCTTTCTGACACTGATGTGGATGGAGTTCATCTGTAAGAACTTAGCCAACTGCCCAGTACATCGTCCAAATAAACACAGCAGCCATGTCATCCCATTGAAGCTCCAGCCATGGCCAATCAGGGACATCCATTACAGGGCTGGCTGGGAGCAGTAGCATATTTCACAGCTATATCAGAAACGATGTGAGATTATGTGATGAATGTGAAGATATCAATTGAGGAAGTCCTAAAAAACAAGCTGAAAGTTAACCTGCTAAGGCAAACTGTGGCTTCAGAGTGATCCCTCCCTCTCAACAACTGTCCAATGCAATCTGAATTAAAATCCCCATGAGTTTCTTCACAGACTTAGAAATAAAATCCTTAAATTCATATGGAAAAAAGGCCCCGGACAACCAAAGCAACTCTGAGCAAAAAGAGCAATGCAGGGGGGACTACCATACCAGACTTCAAAATATATTACAGGGATATAGTCATAAAAACAGCCTGGTACTGGCACAAAAGCAGACCCATAGATCAATAGAACAAAATTGAACATCCAAACCTGAGCACATGCAATTTCAACCACCTCATATTTGACAAAGGGGCCAAGAAGACTCAATGGAGGAAAGACAGCATCTTCAGTAAATGGTGCTGCCAAAACTGGATCACCACTTGCAGAAGAATAAAACTACCTTTAACCCTGTACAAAAACAACTCCAAATGGATCAAAGACCTCAATGTGAAACCTGAAACTCTGAAAATGACAGAAAAAAACGTTGGCAGTACCCTACAAGATATAGGCACAGGAAAAGACTTTCTAAATTAGACAGCAGCTGCACAAGAAATAAGGTCAGTAATCGACAAGTGGGACCTCATTAAACTCAAAAGCTTCTGTACAACAACAACAACAAAAAAAAAACAAGCAAAGAAGTGAAGAGAAAACCCACAGAGTGGGAGGAAAGCTCCACCAGTGATACAGCTGACAGAGGATTAACATCCAGAATATATAAATTACTCAAAAAACAAAGTAGCAAGAAAACAAATAACTCAGTCAAAAGATGGAGTAAAGAGCTAAACAGACACTTCACAAATGAAGGAGTAAAGATGGCTGAAAAACACCTTAAAAAGTGTTCAACATCATTAATAATTAAGGAAATGCAAATAAAAACCACACAAAGATTTCATCTTACTCCAGTAAGATTGGTTAAGATCAAGAAAACAAATGATAACAAATGCTGGAGAGGTTGTGGGGAAAGGAGAACACTCATTCACTGCCGGAGGGAATGCAAACTCATGCCACCCCTATGGAAAGCAGTGTGGAGAACTCTCAAAATACTCAAAATGAGCCTACCACCTGACCCAGTCATACCACTGCTGAGTATATGCCCATAAGACTTATCCTGTCACAGAGATACATGCACAACCATGTTTATTGAAGCTCTCTTCAGAATAGTGAAGAGCTGGAAGCAACCAAGTGTCCCTCAACTGATGAGTGGATAAAGAAAATGTGGTACATGTACACAACGAATTTCTATGCAGTGGTAAAGAAGGACAACATCATGAACTTTGCAGGTAAATGGATGGAACTAGAAGCCATTATGCTAAGTGAAGTAACACAGTCCCAGAAAAAGAAGTGACTTATAGTGTCCCTCGTTTGTGGATCCTAGCAACAAATCTATTTGTAAGGCAAACAGTAATTTTTTTAGTAAATATAGTACCTGATGCCACTACAAAAAAGATATGTTAAAACATAAAATGACTTGGTATGTAATTTAGAAATGTAAAGTAATATTTCTTTTTACTTGCATGCAACTCTACTGTTAAAAAGTGAGTCCCTAAACATGTTTTGGACTTAACCTATAGTTTATTTTTAGACATTGTAATTTGGGTACATGTGTGGAGTGTATACATGCTTTATATTACTTTTGGAGTAATATAAAATTATAGGGAACAACAACAACTTGTTCTAGAAACTGACAAAAAAGCGTACTTGTGCCCCAAACAGTAAACTTCTGCATCACAAAATTTTTTAAAAAGGACTGAGAAAAAGATGCAAGACATGCATGGCAGAATGAATGAGCTCTGGAGGGGTGGGGGCATGGAAGGAGGAATGGGTCTAAATTTTATTAAGAAATGTTGTATGAACTGTGCAAAAGTTCAATAAAAATGCATGTTATAAATTAATAATTCTATAAATGTAAGGTAAGTGCTGGATTGTAAAAGATATTTATTAATAAAATAATGTAAAATATGACATTAATATTTTTATATTGATTTATAATATTTAATGGATGAATATCTGAAATCCTGGGAATCACCAAAGCTCAACCAAGAAGAGATCGACAGCCTAAATAGACCAATAATACATGAAGAAATTGAAGATGTAATAAGTAGCCTCCCAATCAAAAAATGCCCAGGTCCAGATGGTTTCACGGCAGAATTCTTTTTTTTTTTTAATTGATGCTTTGTGTGTTTCATACATCATTTTCCAATTCAGTTCAGGCATATTTCCCTTTCCCTTCCCCCCATCCCATCCCACCCCATCCCAGATCATGCATTCTGCCATAACTGTCCTGCATCTTTCTCTCAGATTTTTTTTCATTTTTTAGCAATAAGTGGTAATTTATGAGTACAAGCATCCTTCATGTAAAACCAATTTGCAGGCTGTTGTGCCCAAACCCCCGCAGCCCCACCATCCAGCAGGGGGCGGGGCTTGTATGTTCAATCAAGTTGATCACATGAGAGTCCAGACTATATTGCTGTAGTTTCACCATTCACCCCAATCACAGCCCTCACATTCTACCACACCCCCTCTTCCACAGATTGTTCCCTAGGCTTAAAAAAGGGGCACAGGTGGATGAGAAGCAAAACAGTCTACTTTCTCTGGAGCTGTTGT
>VZQC01009649.1:1564860-1648169 GCA_009823505.1 Rhizomys pruinosus | reverse complement strand
TTAATTGACTAATAGACATAGGAACTGTGAAAAGGATTATTCTCTATTCAGAACCAAATATAATACTAAAGTCTCCTTAAGCTATGCACTTAAGCAAAATATATTAATACAGGAGAGCTCTGATATCAGCAATGGATTATTCTACCAAGGAGATGATGGCCAGGTGATCCAAGCCCCCCAAAAGGTAAAGGCTTCTTGCCTGTAAATTGGGATACCTGCAAGAAGAGAGGTGATAAGGCCCTGCTGTCGAAGACCTGATGTAAGCATGGGAAAGATGCATTGAGGCTGCACTTGCAAGTGTACAGTTGGTCTCTGGAACACCAGAGAGTGTTATTAAAGGCCACTAAACCAATAAAGCTAATATAGGTCTCCTTGATTCAAGCAAGACTCCTCTGTCAGCAACAGCTACACCTCACCTGCCTGGAAATACTGTGCAGCAGTGGCAGCCATATGTCTGTATATCCCAAATCTAATTGGCTATTAGCTCTCTCCTTGGAGGAATAACCCACGGCTGAAGCTATAAGCTTACATCCTCTAATGGTTAGGAGATGTTATAAGCCACAGTAAGACCCTGTCATATTTAACAGAAAAAAACGTAATTCATGGATTAACATACCATCTAAATATCTGTGTCTATACCAAAGTAACCTGCCATAACAATTAGTAATGTTTAAATACCTATATATCTATTTGTTTGTGCTTCATTAGTAGGATTGAAAGGTTATTCCTGGACAAACTGTCAGCCCATGAAAGGAAACAGCCAGAATTGACCAGAGTCCAAGACATCAGCCCCAGAGAAAGTAGACTGTTTTGCTTCTCAGCACCCACATGGCAGCTAACAACTGTGCATAACTCCAGTTCCAGGGATTTGATGTCTTTTCTGACCTCCGTGAAGATTGCATGACGTGGGTGCACTTACATACATGCAAGAAATACACTCATTTACACATAAAAATAAACAATATTTATTTTAAAATTAAATCCAATTATAGTTTTATCAGGCTATATTTGGCACAGAATAGGGTAAAACAGATTTTTTTCAGGCACAGCTTATGGTTTTTGCCCTTTCATCTATCCTCACGAAAAATAAATACTAGTAAAAGGTTTTATTGAAGAGTATGTTGAAATGAGTTGTTTTGTTTAAAGGTCAAAATGACTTTTCCTTATTTCTTTCTTTTGTGTGTGTGTAGGGGGGGCGATGAAGATGGAACCCAGAGCTTTGAACATGCTAAGCAAGTGCTTTTCAATTGAGCTCATCAAGTGGCCCTTCAACCCAGCCCCAAAATGACTTATTTTTAAATGGATTTTCAATAATTTTATTTATTTAGAGTGCACACAGTTTATACATTCTCACCATTTCTTCTCATGCTATGCCAGCTCTAAACCATATTTAAGCCACCTGTGTGGCTTTGAAGTATTTATGTTGGAGACCTGCAACTCATGTGTAATTTCAGAAATGACATGAGCTACTGTGCTCAGGACACCAGCCCACAACACTGATAGTATTTGCCATGTCTGCAGCTCCTCTACAGAGGAGTAGAGAATAGCATAGAGAATGGGGATAAGCCAGGTTGTGTTCTTTGTTCTTAAGCTGGTCTCTTGAGAAATTGTCTTAGCCCACTTTCCAGTGCTATAATAGAATGTTCGAGACTGTGATTTATAAGGGAAATGTTAATTTGGGTTCGCAGTTCTGGATGCTGGGAGATCCAAATGAATGGTGTTGGCATCTGCTTGGCTTCTGGTGAGGGTTGTGTACTTCACATGGTATGTAGCAGACACACAAGCAGGGTTATATGGAAATGAAAGAAAGGGGCCAAACTCTTGCCACAGCTAATCCATTCTCATAGAAAAGCATTAATTCATGCATGAAGCTTTTGCTTCTAGCTCAAATACCTCTTTCCAAGTCCCACCTTCCAATGCTGTATATTAAGAAATTAAAGTTCTCAGACAAGCTTCTGGGAGACATACTTAAACCATTGCAAGAAGACAGGACACGGATTGGGAAACAAGTATTTGAGATGAGGGTAACAGTGTCTAGGGGATGTGAATTTGTCTTCACCAACATGTCCCCGGGCATGGTTTTCTGGTCAAAAAGTCACTTTTTGTTATTGCTACTACTTCCAAAGCTCCAGTTTTCTGTCATCAGTCAGGACTCATATCTATATCTAATCACTCACACAGGTTTCTCAGGGAGGTTGGGAATTACCACTCAGAAGACTCAGCTTCCTAACCTTAATCAAGAATATGTTTCACATTCCACTTAGCCACAGTTCCAACTCCTCCCTGGCAGGCAACACAAAGTTGTGTGCATGAAAGGAGAAATAAAGAGCTCGAGCTTCATCTTCAAGCATGACTCCGTCCCAGAGAAAGTGGGGAAATGTACTGGGGTTGTGCGTCCAAAGTGAAGAGGAGACTGTGGGTATTGGTGAGCACTGACTGCTGCTGGTTTATGCTAACTCCTTTCTTCCTGCCTGGAGGTCCAACTACAATGCTTGTTGGGGAACATAAAGAGGCCACGAAGAAACTGCTGCTTTGCACTGGTAATGTAACTCAACTGGAGCCCTCTACCATGCAACCCACCTCTAACTCTGATGGTGCTGCTGGAGCTCTCAACCCTTCCCATGGGTGTAGAGTCCAAAATACCTGTCCATCTTGCCTACAGTACCCATCATCACCTTCATCTCCTTGGTGGAATCACAACTCTGATAACGGCTTGCTAACCCAACAGTCTAGAGACCATCATCTTATTCCTGCTCTGAGCAGGGTTGGAAGCTGCCTTGAGATAAGGACCTGTGCACTTAGCCAGCAATGAGGTGAGAGGACATATGCTCAAAGTTCTGGAACATCAGTTTGTTTGGAGGAAGGAACATTGCTTCAAGACCAGGGCAGCAAGTTGACAGACTGTCTCTATAAGTAACATATACATTTCCTCTCTTAAGCTACTCAGTAAACTTTCTCCTACAACCAGGGCTCACAAACACATATTGGCGTTTAGGGAACCATTGATTGGGGATAGATAACAGGACACTATGACCTGCTTGCCAATGTTTTTCAATCAAAGGTATGTTCTTTGTATCTCCCAGGTATAAATCTCCCCTGTTTCCAAGAAATGAAATTTAAGCCTGGCACATGGTTCATGCCTTTAATTCCAGCACTTGGGAGGCAGAGGCGGAAGGATCTCTGTGATTTGAGGCCAGATCAGTCTGCATTCTGAATTCTAGACCAGCCAGGGCTATATAGTAAGACTCTGACTAAAAAAAATACATTGACCCTTACTCAAAAGAAATTAAATAAATAGGCAAGCAAAGAAAGAGAAATTGGGGGAAGCAAGGGGATTCTACAATAGTGCCTGCTCTCACCTATGCATGGATCCTTTGGAACTCAGATGTGTTGCTTCACATGGTCAGTGTTGGAAACCAAAGCAAAGTGGGAGGTTTAAGTGTGTTTCTAATTGAAGCTGAACAGCTGCAGCCCACCCAGCCTCCAAAGAGCCTTGTAGCAAAAACTCAATTAAATTAAAAGCTATTCCTCCACAGATCCCTCTGCCAATTCAGGAAGGGGCCACTCATTTTACCCTGAGGGCTGAGACAACTTAGAATCAGAAACCCTAAAGCTTAAATCAGTCTTCAGTTCAAGCCTCTTATTTTATGGATAATGGAAAGGAGGACTGGGCAACATGGCTAGAGAAAGGCTAGGCTAGGACCAAAAGTCCAGCATGTACAGACTCCAGCAGCACTCCTCTTCATCAGGCATATTCAGAGAATGAGTCGCTATTTGGGGATACATCTTCTAGATCCACAGAGAAGAAATGAAGAAACTCAACAAGACTGCATGGTAGGAAGGTGAAGCTCTTTGAAGATAAAGCTAATAGGGGACTAGAGATGCAGGTTACTTCTTAAGTAGGATGCTTGCCTAACATCATATCCAGTACTATAGAAACCAAGTATGCTGATACATGCCTGTAGTCTCAACACTCAGGGTATGAGTATAGGAGGCAACATAGTAAATCTGAGGCCAGCCTGGAATATAGGAGGCTACATAGTAAATGGTCAGCCTGGAATAGGAGGCAGTCTCAAAAGGAAAGCTAATGAGTAGGAGCAGGAAGTAAGAAATGACTGTTCAGCATTCTAAAGTGGAGGTGGACAAAGATGAACAGAGAGAGAGAGGGAGAGAGAGGGAGAGAAAGAGAAAGAGAGAGAAGAGATGACAAAACAAGGTTTTAATCCTGCATCAGTGCTCCTCTTTACTCCTACACTCAAAGATCTCTTCTGTTCCCACTACTTGAAGCATCTTCTCATTTTTTGATGCACAACCTAGTCTCATGTCTGGGTTGAATAAGTTTTAGCTGTTCCATTGCCCAGGATGTTCTCTCTTGCAATTTTCATATGACTTGTGACTTCTTGTCATTCAGGCTTAAGTTTACATGTGGTAGGACTACTCCTTTCATAGATCCTTTCATGACAAGGAATCTTCCTAGCCTAGACCATTTCTATCAAACAGACCTATCTAAAATTTTCCCTAGAATCTCATCTCCATTAAACATATGTTTCTTATTTGTTATTATTGTTTGTTGTAATATCTTAGTGAGCAGGAGCATTTGATTTCTCATGCACACTGTATTCCAGCACCTAGAAGCACACTCCACCATAGACACGCCTTGATAAACACTAGGCAACTGAATACACAAAGAAGTAAAACACCAAGATCGATCCTGGACCATCACAAAGGTACTTTGACTTTAACTTCTACTCATAGCTTTGCTCTCAAATGTTTTCTTGAAATGACTAGAGTCACCAACTAGTTGAGTTCTAACTCTTGAAGACTCATAGCAGCTAGTAAAGTGAAATCTAAAAATAGATCCTGCCCTTTTTAATACTTCTGATTTGTGTTTTAGCTGTTGATAAAGCTAAAGTCAATGTATCTCCTCATGTTTCTTTTTCTTTTGGGGGAGTGTCATTAAACTATTTTATTGAGCTTTTGTACATTTCACACGATAGTCATTAATCAAATTTAGAACCCCTCTTCTCCCTTGGCCTCACGCATTTTGACATACATGCTAAGTCCCACCCTGTCAAGCATTTTACCCAGATGTCCTTCAGTGCAAGTTCATCCACTGGAGTCTATTCAGCCTATCTAGAGATCTTAGGGAAGTTCTGTTCTTCCTCACCCAGCCATAGTCAGTTCGTAACAGTTATCAGACTAGGACCAGCCCACTCCCCATTTTCTTGGCACCACTCTGGGGCCTTGTCTTATCTAGTTGGCATGGTTCTTGCGCTGATGCCACCATTGCTACAAGTTCACATGAGCAAGCTTTCAGTGGCTTGAAAGCCTCTGTTTCCTTAGGTTCACGGACCAATCCTGACTTAAAATCTTTCTGGCCCCTCTTCTGAAATGGTTGTTTAATATTTGAGTCCCAAGGGCACACACTTAAAAGAAATTCAGCTTTAACTTAACTGGTCTAAGGACCAGCTCCTGGATGATCTTAAGTCTATTGCTCATCCTTCAAAACCAAAATCTCATTGTCATTCCGACCCTTCACTAATCTATCTTCTTCATAATCTGTTTCAATCAACAACACATATCTGTTGAGCATTGAGTGGAATGGAAGGGATAAAGCAATGAGTGCAGTTGAAACAATCCTTGCTCTTTCAGCATGTAGTTTACAAGGGAAGAGAGTCAGGACAAAGAGCTAGAAGTTACCTTCTGGTGAAGTAGGAAGCCAACTACAGGCACATGGACAATGGCAATAATCTAGAATGGGAGGCATGGGAAGCAAGCCACCCAGACATGGGTGGGGATTAGGAAATGCTTCTCAGAGGAAAAAAATGAAACTACAGCCTGAGGTCTTTGGTAATTCATATGGATTTCTGCACAATTCCCTCCTTTCTCCAGGGAAGCCAGTTACTGAAATGATCAGTTTTTACTACATGAAACTGTTCATGGTTGCATGTGCCCCAGATAAAAGGCTGACTCAAAGCAGAAAATCATATAACCATGTGGCTTAATTGGACATGGTGATCAAAGAGCCACATGGCTCATTGGTTACACATTTTCACAACTTACTGTTCAACACCAGCAATGTGCTCTGTGTACCCCCCTGAAACTTGTAGAATGAGTGTAAAGAAAGTACTCATTCTGTGCCACCTCTAAAAGAATATTAGTTAGGGTAGCCTAACTGGCATAACAGACAACTCCCAAAGCTCACTGGCTTTAGACAACAGAGATCAATTTCTTGCTTATGTCACACTGAAGTCAGTTAAACTGAGACTCTCTACCACATGAATTCGTCCAGTGAACCAGTCTCCTTTCATCCCATGGCCCAGCTATTCCCCAGGGGCTACCATTCTCTGAAGAATTCATTGCATCTAGGTACCAAGCAAAGAAAATATGTAGGGAGTGCTAGAAGGGAAGACTTTTAATGTAAGGCCTAAAAGCGGACTTTATTACTTCTTGTCACATTGCTTTGGTCAAAATTCAGTCCTAAAATTCTCCAAACTACAAAAAAAAATGCTAGTAAATATAGTCTGTGTATCCAGAATGAAAAGAAAATGGAGTTAGGTGAATATTTATAATTTTCTATTCTACAAGGACATAAAACCATGTGATAGGTACACAATGGGACAATTTAGTGAAAATAGATTAGTGGTAATGTATAAACCAAACAACCAACTACCACACCACCTGACCACAATTAAATCATAAGGTAAGTCCTAAATAACTAAGTTTTTCAATTGGTGAGCCAGTTTCGCTTACTTAATCAAGTCACTTCCTCCTCTAGGTGACAACCAGGAGCAGTTAATAATTAATAGGAACAAATTTTCCATCAAACGCACCAGATGTAACTGAAAACACTGAAATATACAAAATTGGTTGAAAAAAACTAATGCCTGGCCACATTCTCAAGCACCTTTACAATTCTGTCTAATCACTTACTCAAATGATATTTACTAAATATGTCAAGAAAAATTAACTTTGCACATTACACATCTATATCACAAAGTAGATATATAGAAAGCTGGCCATATTTTTTGTGTCTACTGAAAAAAAAACACAGCACAAATAAACATGCTTAAATATATGTAGCTCTCCAAAGATATTTATTTATACTTTGAGAAATAAAAGTTTGCAGAGAACCTTGCAATTTTCTGATGAAAGTCGCCTTATATGCACAAAACATTATTTGATTTGTCTGCACAAAATAATGGGAGCAAGGTAAAGGACTAGAAACTCTGGAAAGAAGCCAAGAATTAATGATGTGGATTTGGCTGTAACTGTGCCCAGGAATGTTTCATAATAGTGGTACTGTGCTCACTTCAAAAGTAATAATGATTAAATGTCCTGAGTCCTTATATATCATCAACCCCCTAAACAAAGCCCCAAAACAGAGAGTTCTAAGAGCAAGAAATATGTCAGCACCATGCTGTCACAGATCACAAATCCAGACCACCCTCAGGATGGTTATTTGGATATGTAATGAAATAATTGACAAAAGCCATTCTGAGGGCTGCGACCCAAATGTGTCAGCAGATCTGAATGTCTAAAGTTCATGTAGCTTGGTAGCACAGAGGTCTGCACACATTTTTCACATTAGGGAACAGATGGAAGCTGTAATTCCCGCCTTAGCTGAGGGATGCCATGCACCCAACAGCAGCAGATAATAAGCTCATTTGGGGAGAAATTGGCCATTTTCATCCAAGAGCTCACTGAACTGCTGCCGAAGCACTCATCCAACTGTGGACAGCATGCTTCCCACAGGGAAAGAAGAGAGACTGCACCTGTTTCAAAACCCTTCTAGGATCTAGACAGACATTTCAGTTTCCCTTTAGGCCTCCAATCTCATATCCCATGCTGCTATGGGCCCATGCCTCACCCTCCCAGCATTTTGAGGAAATTGATTACTAACTTTGGATTGCTATTAAACACCAGTACTGTAGAGTGCCTTCATGGTCTTGGATGAGACACACAGGTTAGAGTCTGGCCTGGGTGCCACACTTCATTTTCACTTGTTCCAAAATATTTTTGACCTAAACTTTTTTTTTAATTTTAAATTGGTCTCAGGGGTGTCATTCAATGGGAAAATTGAAGGAAAGGAATAAGTTACATATATTCAACTCCTTTTTATTTAAAGAATACGCTATTTGGCTATAAAAATTTTTTTCAAATATTTTATCACTCAAAAGTAGTTAAGTTTTGAAATTTCAGATAAATTCTAATCTGATCTAAGCTGCGAGCATCTGAAAATGGAGCAAACCTGGTGCTTCTGATGAAACACACAATTGACTTATGTGATACAGGACTGTAGATCTCAGCTTCAAAAGGAACTGTAGATCAGGTGTTTGGTGAGACCCCAATCCACAGGCCACCCTGGGCAACAAGCCTGGGACTTATGTATGTGGTTTTATCCCTTGATTTTCAAGCGCTTTTTCAAAAGAACACTATTATGTTTCAGGGTAGACACAAGAAACCAGTAGCTGGCCAGGCTTCATGAAGTTGGTGGCCAGGCTAAAGAACATAAGACAGGTAGCTAATTGGTTGGTGTTCTCTCCCCATCACACCTTTTTTTTTCTTTCCAAATTTGGTTGTCAGGGCAGAGAAATGAATTTGATAAATAATATTTAGAAACCTATGTGTCCTCGAATTGTGTGATTGGAGACTAGCTATGTGGCTACTGAGCATTTGAAGCAAAACTAATATGCCTGAAGAATGAAATTTTTTAAAAAATTTAATTTTAGCCGGGCATGGTGGTGTACTCCTTTAATCTCAGCACTCAGGAGGCAAAGACAAGCGGATCTTTGTGAGTTAAAGGCCAGTCTGGTCTACATAGTGAGTTCCAGGACAGCTGGGGCTACAGGGAGACCCTGTCTCAAAAAGACCAAAAAAATTTATTTAATTTTGATTAACTCAAATTTAATTTTAAAAATCGAGACTGAATTCAGTTATTGGGAACTTTTAAAATAGACTTAAAAGAATGGTTATTATTATTATTTAATTGTATATTTCATACAGAACATTTCAATCAGTCTTAATCACCTTTACACCCTCTTCCACATCAGCACCCTTCCACAGACCCCCCCTCACTGGATGGAATTCATACACTGTCATTTGTGCCAAGGCCCATTATGTGAAGTTAGTGTCACCAGACATTCCTCAGTGCAAATTCATCCACCAAGGTCTAGTCAGCCCATAGAGTCCCTGGCTTTAAGAAAATCTGCTCTTCTTCACCCAGAAGAAATCAGCTGTCAATAGTTCTGCTAAGATTGGGGCTTGCTGCCTATTTCCACAGTTCTATGCTGGGTTTTGTTTAAGTTTGAATGGATTGTGTGTAATGCATGCCGACACCACCACTGTAGTTTTATATGAACAAGGTTCATGGATCTTGGACAATTCTATTTCCAAATAGTCATGCACCTCCTCCCTGGCTCTTATAATCTTTCCGCCCAGCCCTTCTGCAATGGTCCCTGAGCGCTGGGTGAGTGAATATAAGAGTCCTATCCAAGGACCCACACTTTGCAGACCCCTAAAGACCAGCACAGCATACAACACAGTAGTTGCGCTTTTATCTTGGGGGCAATCAATGGTTACCTAATTGAACTTAAAGCCCACTCAATGGGAGGAAACCCATATGTGGTACTGTAAACATAGCCAAATACACATGAATGGAGAGATCATAGATCTTAGAGAAAACCCCAAGGCTGTCACAACCATTTTCTAATGTAAGTTCTTACTGAGTGCAAAATGTGTATCCTTATATTTACAGTTAAGTATCCCAGTCACCATTCATCAAAGAAACTTCTTTTGCACCAGACAGAGACTATTACACTGCACCACAACTGGCCACACACAGATATTGTTTGTGAATTTCCCAACCCTAAGTGACACATCTTCAATGCAACCTCTACACCTAAGGCTCACACAACATAGACCATGAGATAAAGAGGACATGAATGAATCTCTCATCTCTCACTAATGAAGTTCTTTCATGCAACACAGGGCCAGGAACACAAAAGGGTACACATGGCCAAAGAATGTTTCTATTTGAATCTACTTTTTCAACTTTGGATTTTATGAACTCTAAACACATATCAAGCATTTCTGGTGAGACTTTAGCATTTGAATTAAGATGTGCTCTAAATATATGATGCATATTAGATTTTTAAGACAAGACTAAAGAAAAGATGAAACATCTCATTCATAACCCCTCTATATTGTTTCTTGTAACTTGAAATGGTAATAGTTTGGATATATTGGCCTAAAAAGTATATTATTAAAATTAATATATTCTCTTTACCTTTATAAATTGAACACCAGAAAATTTAAACTACATGTGCAGCTCACATTATTTCTATGGGATAGCTCTACTCCAGAGTATAAAGGGACTTGCAAAAACAGACACCATCTACCTAGATGCAAAAGGAATAGGGAACAAGTATTGGGCTATTAGGGAAGTAAGAGGAGAGGACGTAATGATGTCATGAGTACACATTAGGACAGATCCATGGATCCATAACTTCTTGCCAAAGACACACGTATAGGCAGAGACAGGCCCATTCAAGTTTTACAGTCACAAATTGGTACCAACCACCCAGTGCCAGGATCTCTGAAGAGACAGCATCACCCAGGCAACTGAGGACTGTGACGGAAGCAATAGTGACTTCAGCTTGCCTTGTCCTTTGAAGGACCTTAGACAAATGTATCATTTTACCTTTCTTTACAGCAGCAAATGTTCACCTGTCTTTACCTCCAACCCAGGGGTATCATTCCTTCACCTACTTCATTTATTAGGTTAACTATTAGGGCCAACCTGCTTGGTAGGTGCCACTGTATGAGAAGAAGATAAATTAGATCATCCCTGGACTCAAAGGGACTTGAAGTCGAGTGATTCTAAGCATCTAAGTTATATGTAAATGGAACTAAGTGCTGAAAATAGGGTTCACAATAAAACGTTGTGGGAAGATAGGGTAAAAAGTGACAGATTCTGTCTATGTAGATCAAGGTGGGATTCTCATGCACTAGTATTAAGATGAACCATGATAAGCCAGCTGGTTATTGTCAGTGGGAATTTGGGGCAGGAATTTTAGGTAATGGAAATGGTCTGAGCTAGGAAATGGATGAGGATTAATGGACAGGCAGAATATTCAGGGAGTGATAAAGGAGTAAAGATCCGGCACACCAAATGAATCACTTGGGATCAGTGTGGTTATAGAAAAGGGAGCAATGGGCTTGTGGAGACCATAGCAATGTTCTAAGAAGAAAACGATGAGAGCCTGTCATGAGATGGCAGAGGGGGTGGATGGGAAAGAGAAGAACAATTGCAAAAGGAATAGGGAACAAGTATTGGGCTGCTAGGGAAGTAAGAGAAGAAGAGAGGAGGTCATGATGTCATTAGTATGCATTAGGACAGATCCACGGATCCATAGACCCACTGTGCCTGCTGTTACCCAAAACCTTTATGACACAATGAAGGTGGGAAAGTGTGAGGAGGAGTCTTCATTTGGGGATTTCCTGAGTTACTTATTAAATACGAGGTAGCATGAGTGTATATTGTTGACACCTAACCACATAAAATATTGGAAATGAAACAATCACATATTAAGCATGGTTGCTGGAATCCTAACAGTACACCTATGATCAGCTGAAACAGTCCTGTTCTTGGAAAATATAACCTGCAGTGATGAAAGAATTATGTAATTTTTCAGGGTCAAAGTTAACATAGGCTTTGCTTGCACAAATGGAACATACAACAACAACCCATCCCTACCCCCTACCATCATAGCAACACAAGCTCCAGTTTCAAAAGCAAACTCTCCGCCTAGTCCTAGCCCTCAGGCTAAGGTTCTATGATTTCAGATTGGCTTTGGCTTCAGGAAAAGGGAAGCCCTTCCTTCTGCTCTCTGAACAAATTCCAGCATTTATGGCTAAGCCTTGTGGCCTCTTGTCTGCTGACCATGTGGGGAGCTTCAAAGTCTTTTCCATGTGATTATTTGTTCTGTCAACAGCTCCATGTCTCTGAAGAGGGAGGGCCACTGCTTATAGCTATCACTCATCTTCTCTCTCCCTGGCATCACTTCTCAACAATGCAGACCTTCTTCTGGAGAACTCTCGGCACTTTACCACCACCTCCCCAACTCAGTCAATGTTAAGTGATACCAGGTGTCCCTTTTAATCCTGCAAGAACAAACCAAACACTATGCTCTTGTTCCCACCCCCCAAAGAAAGTGCAGATTGGTTAAAATATAAGGGAAATTAACAGAGAAATCTCAAAACCTGTTAATTCTATTTCCTGGGAAGCTGATAGATCTGTAGCTTCTTTATATTTTATCTATCACTTTAAGCTTTTAGGGGAGCCAGAGGTCAGAATGGTCTATCCAAAGTGCAAGTCCCTTGTACTTAACTGTGCTCTTCAGTATTTGTCCCACTGAGGCAGTAAGCAGAAGACTATTAAAGTCAATCTGAAGTGGAACTGAATGGAAGGCATGTACCATAGAAGAGAAGGGAAGTGTGTGCTCTAACATGGACCTGGGTTGAAGTCAGATACCAGGGTTCAGTTTTCCTTTATTGTTGACATGACACATGTCTTCAAAACATCGATTTCAAAACTTTGAAACTATGCTGCTTTCATCACAGGTGAAGACAGAAGAAAAGAGCTCTTGTTCAGGGCTGGACAGATGGCCTAGCGGTTAAGAGCGCCGACCGCTCTTACAGAGGACCCGGGTTCGATCCCCAGCACCCACATGGCGGCTGAGAACCGTCTGAAACTCCAATACCAGGAGAACTCCAGTTCCAGGGGAATCCGACACCCTCTTCTGAATTCCGCGGCATTGCACGACACGGGTGCACAAACCTACATGCAGACAGTACACTCATACACCATACAGAAATAAATAAGAATTTTAAAAAAAAAAGAGCTCTTGTTCAAAAGGTTATGACAATCAGAGCAAGTAGGAGGTTTAAGGACAGCGAAGCCAGCTCCCTCCTCCCTCCATCCAAATACATGGAATAGACTGGAGGAATTATTGCTTTGAGTACAAATGGTCATTTGGACCTTGACCCTTAAATTTTGGAGTCCTTGATAAGGAGAGAAAGCCCTCACTACTACCTTAACCCCATTCCTTTTTGCTCACTATCATTACTACATCCTTACTATGAGAGGAGATGAAGAGGGATGAACACAACAGCCACTTTTGAAAAGCTACCAGTTAATCCATCAACACTGCATATACCTACTATACGTGGGCAGTAAGTGGATGCAATCTAGACTGAAGGATAGATAAAGCATGTACTTGAGAGGAACTGCCCTGGTAGGCTACCTTTGAGGATAACCAAAGGAGTGCTACAAGCAATGAGAGATGTGACTTAAGAAATGGCCACGTTCAGCTGAGGGAGCCAGGACTGAGTCTAGAAAATTGAGAAGAATTTGGATGAGTAGAGAGATGAAGGTACAGAAAGCATGGATAGAAAGGCCCAGAAACTAGAAGATACAAGGCATTCTCGGAGTATAGTGGAGCAGCAATCTGGGCAAAAATTACTATTTTCCCACCTGTGAAATGGAGATAATAATTACTTTCTTTTTTTTAACTTTTTTTTTATGTGTATGAATGTATTGTCTGCGTGTAGGTTTGTGCACCCGTGTCATTCAATGCCACGGAAGCCAGAAGAGGGCGTTGGATTTCCCTGGAACTGGAGTTCTCCTGGAATTGGAGTTACAGACGGTTCTCAGCCGCCATGTGGATGCTGGGGATCGAACCCGGGTCCTCTGCAAGAGCAGTCAGTGCTCTTAACCGCTAGGCCATCTCTCCAGCCCCAATAATTACTTTCTTGATACGATTACTATAAGGATTAAATGTGTTTGTGTGTAGAAAGTGTTTTGCTTACCATCTGGCATGGAAGAAAATATTCATTTAAATTTAGTGGTCAACAGAACAGTAGCAAGACAGGGAGAGCTGTTGCCTAGGGAGACCCCTCAGTATCCAGGTGGACCAAAAAGACTGGGTCAGAGAACTGACTGAAAGAGTAAACTTTTGCCCCAAATAGTAAACTTCTGCACCCAACATTTAAAAAAAGACTGAGAAAAAGATGAAAGACGCGTATGGCAGAATGTATGAGCTCTGGTGGGGAGGGGAGCAAGGAAGGGGGAATGGGTCTACATGTGATTAAGAAATCTTGCATGAAATACACAAAACCTTAATTAAAAAAAACAAGAGAGAGAGCAAGGATCCCTCTGAGATTTGGATTCTAGAGGTAGGAGGAGTGGCAGGGGAGGGGAGATTGATAGAACCATGGGAAGGAGGTGTGGAAGATGAGATGACCATTTTCAAATGTGTGGTTTTCAAAGTGCAAAGACAGACGTCTGCTTATTTTAATAAGACAAATAGTCACATTTTCACAAAAATAAAATTCACCTAGAAATCATGGAGGAAATAAACAAAGTAAACTTTGTGTCTGAATCCATCTGATTCAAAATCGTGCTACTTGTAGCAGCTAGACAATATTTGGTATTATGGGAAACTACATTGTTAAAAAATATTTGCAATAAAATACTGGGGTAAAGAGAATAATTCTAGAGGAAACAATTGTGCTGGAGATGGTAATGAATTTTGTTACTAAATCTCATTGTCCAACTATGCATTTATACCCTACCAAAGCTGGATAATAGTTCACTCCAAATGCACATCTACAGATACAAACAGCAAATGACATATACTTTGCTTCTCTGACAGTTCCCTGACAATACCCAGATTTTGCAAAACCTCCTGCTTGGTGGTATGGATTGAAACACCTGCCTTTTACTCCAAAGGAAACATAGTTCATTTTTAATTAATGTATTTTAGAAGCTCCGGTAGCCTAATGGATATGGGATTGGTATTCTTAACTAATGAATATTGACTCTACAGAATCCTGAGTGTCATTGTGACTATTTAATATATGCATATAATGTATTTTTGATCATGTACACCTTCTATTACCATTCCATGTCTCTCCCTAATCCTCTTTCTCTTCTCTAATAGTCTCCATTCTATTTTCCGTGTACCCTACCTCTCATCTAGGTACCACAGGTGAGAATATACATGGGAAATTTATCTTACTGACTCAGCCTTAATTTTACTTAAAATGATGGTCTCTAGTTCTATCAATTTTCTTGAAAATTATGTGATTTTATTTGTCTTTATAAAAATGTATATATATATATTATTTATATATATATATATAATTATATATATATATATATATATATACTGCATTTATCCTTTTCTGTTTATCTGTTGAGGAACATCTAGCCTGACTACATTTATTTTGTCTACTATGAATAGCACAATGATAAAAAGATGTTCAGTGTCTTTATGGTATTGCAGTTTAGGTTCTTTTGGGTATAAAGAGAAGTATGGCTGAATAATATGGTAGCCCTAGTCTTAGGGGATCTGTTTATTTGTTTGCGTTTGCAGAAATTCCACATTGATTTTCATACAAAATAGCTGAACAAATTTTCCATTTGCTAATTGGACTGCTTGCTCTCTACAGGTTAAAAGTTTTGAGTTATTTATGTATTCTGGATATTAATCCTCTATTGGAAGAATAGCTGGCAAAGATTTTTCTCCCATACTGTAGGCTGGAAGACATAGGGTTTTTTAATATAATATTTTTATTGATGCTTTGTGTGTTTCAGACATCATTTTTCAGTTCAATTTAGACATATTCCCCTTTCCCTTCCCCCCTCCCCACCCCAGTTCATTCATTCTGCCATCCATGTCCTGTATCTTTCTCTCAGTCTTTTTAAAGTTTTTCTCTGCAGAGGTTCATTGATTTGGTCATAATTTAACTGTATCAATCCATTCTTTGACCCAGTCCTCATGTTGTTGTTGTACCCTTCCATTTCTATTGCTCCAAAATATGCCTATATAAATGTCATATATGTACCAGAATTATGTCCTCCCAGAATATACTGTATATTAACTCCGTATTATGTTTAGGAATTCACATTGTTCCCTTTAATTTTATATTATTCTAAAATATGAATACATACTTTCCACCCATATATGTTAATTGCCATATCTGAAAATAAGTGGTAAGTTAATTGTAGGGCCCACTGAGAAATTCACATTATAACAGCACAGTAGCCTTCAGATAGAAAGACATATAACAGTAACATTGCTCAGCTTCCTTTTCAACTGGGTATTTGGTGTTAGCATCCACAAATGAGGGAAACCATTCCCCATTTGTTTTTTTTTTGGGGACTGTGTTACTTCACTTAGCATAATGGCTTTGAGTTCCATTCATTTACCTGCAAAGTTCATGATGTCATAATTCTTTACCACTGCATAGAACTACATTGTGTAGATGTAACACATTTTTGTTATCCACTCGTCCATTGAAGGGCATTTGGGTTGGTTCCAGCTCTTCACTATTGTGAGGAGAAGTGCAATAAACATAGCTGTGCATGTATCTTTGCAGTAGGATGAGTCTTGTGGGTATACACCCAGGAGTGGTATGATTGGGTCAGGTGGTAGGCTCATTTTGAGTCTTTTAAGGGCTCTCCGCACTGCTTTCCACAGTGGTTGTATGAGTTTACATTCACACCAGCAGTAGATGAGTATTCCCCTTTCTCCAAAACCTCTCCAGCATTTGGTATCTTTTGTTTTCTTGATCTAAGACACAGTTATTTTTTTAATTTTTATTATTTATTTTCATATTTGTATGAATGTATTGTCTGCATGTAGGTTGGTGCACCCGTGTCGTGCAATGCCACGGAGGTCAGAAGAGGGTGCCAAATTCCCCTGGAACTGGAGTTAAAGACGGTTTTCAGCCGCCATGTGGGTGCTGGGGATCGAACCCAGGTCCTCTGCAAGAGCAGTCAGAGCTCTTAACCGCTAGGCTATCTCTCCAGCCCCTAAGACACAGTTTTTACAGTCAGATGGAAGCAAGGAAAAACGCTCTCTTCTGATAAAACAAGACTGACAAAACCTCATCTCTTTTTTAAGTACCTGGATGTGGTTAATTTGGTTCACCTTTGTGGGCTGAAAATACTGAAAGCTTAATGATTTTTGTCCTAATATCTTCCCTAAACTCCCAGTGGATGAGAAATTAAATAGTACTAACATTAACTGTGCAACTTTATTATGAAAAAGCCAAGGCAGGATGAGAATTCAATCTCTGGAACCCACATGAGGAAAGAGAAAACTGAATTCTCCAAGTTATCCTCTGGCCTGAACACATGCACATGCATACACACAATAAATAAGTTGCTTGTTTAAATAGGAGTCTCACATTTTAGCCCAAGCTGGCTTGGAACTTGGAATTTTCCTGCCCCAACTCACCCAATACTGGTTTTCAGGCATGTACTACTAAGCCTGGGACAGGCCAATTTCTATTTAAAAAGAAAGACAGAGAGAACCTTTTAAAAATGTTTCCTTTCCTTTGATAACTCATTTTAATGTTGTTTATGTTTTCAGAGTCTATAACTGCACATTTTGTCCATTGATCTAGGCCTGCATATGCTGGCATAACCTTAGGCCAAAATGTCGGAAAAGGTGCCCTTAAACAAGAGGGAAAATGGAGGTGGGCCTAATTGTAATGAAGAGTGTGGGTTTTTTTTCCTCCCTTGTGATTGCATCTACTGCCTTTCCTCATATAAATGGAAGTCTGGAATTAGTTCTTAAATCTGACAATGTGCCTAATGACAGGATATGGATTGAGATCAAATAACCAACCAAAACAAGGGGTCTGTTTCACCTCAGCCACTCCACATTTTGCTTTTATCTGCCTATTTGTTTCATGATAACTTTCAAAGGAGTTGGCTGATTCTGATCAAATGCGGGGCATGGCTAAAGGGTTTCAAGATACATCTTAAGCTCAATTTGTGGTTCTGCCAGCCATTCTGAAACAAAACAGTAGCCAGTAAAAGTTTCTAAACGGGCATATCTGGTATGATCTTTAGCAGACTTCACTGAAGTTTATACATGAGTAGTGGCTACAGATCTATGTGATTACATCGAGCGAAGTTTGCAGATCACAGACCCATGAAGGTATCCAAGTTCACTATATACAATGACTTCTCACAGCCTTCAGAGAGGCGGGTATTATCTCCACCTGGACTAGGGAGGAATAGAAATCATAATAAGAGGGACAAAGTTACATCATGTTGCCTATATTCTGTGATGGACTCATGAAAAAAAACAGTTCAATAGACGTATAATCCAAACCAACAGAAACAAGCAAAATCTCTATGGCTAAATCTCTTGTTGAAACAGTATTTTCAAGAAGAAATCTGGTCACAAGGTGATAGATCTTGATGCCAAAAGAGAAATTTTTCTCTGTATGATGTATTGATGTATTGAAATTAGATTTTAATGATTGTGACACAAATGGATTGCTTGGAGGGGTTAACCCCTCTCAATCTTCACGTTAACCATCAAAGGCCAACTCAAGTGAGTAAATAATTATTCTTCCTCCATAAATCTGCTTATATATCCTTTTTAATGAGCAAGGTATGATGTTACAGATTTTTTGTCCTTTCGAGACAGGGTCTCCCTGTAGCCCCAGCTGTCCTGGAACTCACTCTGTAGACCACGCTGGCCTTGAACTCACAAAGATCCGCCTTCCTCTGCCTCCCAAGTGCTAGGATTAAATGCATGCGCCACCACGCCCGGCCCAATGCTACAGATTTTTATTCATCATGTTTGTTGTGTTTCAGTTTATATAGAACAGTCCTAGGCAACTGGTTATATCACTCATGCAGGAGGTAAAGAATTGTATTTTCATGCTATTTACTTGATAATAATTTATACTACATTTGTTTTTTTTCCGTCTCCTATTTGTATAGATTTTATACCTGATTTAGGGAAAAGCAATGTGCTTCCTACATAACACAGCTTCAAGAGAAGCCTTCTACCAGCAGATCATCTTTTTAATTTCTTTTTACATTTTACTTACTTATTTAATGTGTATGAGCATTACACCTGCATGTATGTAAGTGCACCCATGTCATGCAATACCTACTGAGGTATAAAAAGGGTGTAGGATCACCTACAACTGGAGTTACAGATGCTGTGAGCCACCATTGGATGCTAGGATTCAAACTCAGGTCTTCTGCCAGAGCAATCAGTGCTCTTAACCACTGACCCATCTCTCCAGCCCCCAGCAGATTGTCTTTAAGCAGGTACCTCTAAATTTTGGCTATTTTATTGTGTAACAAAACATGAAAGCTAAATTGAATATAACAGATTAGTAATAACTCAGAAAGAACTGATGGAGAAGCCTTTGTTTCCAACTGCAGTGCTGAATAACAAGATAATATATCTCTATATACATTCTGGGGCAAATTCTAGCAAGAGCCAAGTACCTCATTTCTGCTCAAGGCTGCTGCATCTTAGTTGGAACTGTCTACTTCCAAGGGTTGGTGAAGTAACCCAATGGCAAAGTGCATTCTTACCATGGACAAGATCCTGGGTTCTCTTCCTTGCACCACAAACAACAAGAATAACAAGTTCATTTCTATCATGTCATGAGCCTCATCCTTTCAAACATCTTCATCTCTTCCCTATTTTCCAAATCCAAGATTCAACAGCCCTTGATCCTGTCTTAGTAGCTCTCAAATTCCATCCATTCCTTTTCTCATCTCCTTAGCTACTGTTATAGGCCAATGGTCACCCTAACTCTCATGAGAACTTTTGCTTCTTTGCTAGTTTTCTTGACACTAGTCCATTTCTCCCCTCTGGTCACCATGTCACATGCCTGTAAAGGTCAGCTTTCTCCAAATCAAACTGCACTGTCACTTAACATGCTGAAACAAGTATATTGACCCTGTCCTTTACAGAATTAGATCCATTTCTACAATGGAATTTGGAGCACTTCAGAATAAGGGACCAACAGAGATCCCTTGCTTTAGCTCACAATCCTCACTCTGATATCAACACTCAAACTATATGCTCCAAAACACATGGCACATATAAGCTGTCTTGGTTTTATGCACTGTATTCTCTCTGCTGTGTCCTAGTGAGCTCCTACTTCAAAATCTTCAAGACTAGCCGGGCGTGGTGGCGCACGCCTTTAATCCTAGCACTTGGGAGGCAGAGGCAGGCGGATCTTTGTGAGTTCAAGGCCAGCCTGGTCTACAGAGCGAGTTCCAGGACAGCTGGGGATACAGGGAGACCCTGTCTCGAAAAGACTAAAAAAAAAAAAAATCTTCAAGACTCAGATCAAGTATCACCTCTTTCAAACTTCTCTGGCATCCTCATATCAAAGGAATGTCTTCTTAACTCCTCTGGTTTTTCACTGATCTTAGTAGTTTTTATTGATTCCAGAATTTCATACAATGAATTTTGATCATATTCAGACCTGCTCCCTCCATCACTTCTCACCACTCCTCCCATTTCTTTCACTTTAGCCTTAGTTCATTTTTATATAAGATTATTATTTGTATACCTTTCTCTTTCAGTGTCTGTCTTGATTTGTTGTTAAATAAGTCAATGACAGGGTTATTAAGTTCTTTCTCACTGAAATAATTTCAAATCATGAAGGTTTCCTCACAACCACAACATCTAGGTAAAATATTCAAAATCTTCAACAACTGTATAACATGGACATTGATGAGTCAAATGGGTCCCTGGATGTGTTGTTGAGTCCCAACTAAGGCTCAACTTTGGCCTTATCCCAAAAGCCAGGATTTCAGTGATGGGTGCTCTATATCTGATTCAGTCTAAAACCTGCTTGGGTTTCAAGTTGATCAGGTCAGCCAGGGCCAGAGGCTTTGTAAGCTATTTGTTAAATATTTCAATAAATTACCCTGAGTATAGATAGCAGTTTTTTAAGCTACTATCAGAATTATTTTTAGAAAAACTAAAGCAAAGAAGGTGAACAGGAGCAACTATAAGACTGTTTTGCAGCAATAAGGGCTTCTACACACACACACACACACACACACACACACACACACACACACACACGCACACACACACACAAAATCTGGCCATTGTCTCTACAGAGGCAGTATAGCCACACAAAGCAGGCTTTCATTTATGGCTCCCTTTCTCTGGGAAGCCAAGCCTGAGAGTAAAGGATATCTTAATGTTCTCTTTCAAGGCTGCTGAGATTCAGAAACATAGATTGGTCGGATGCTGCAATATCACCCTTTCTTTCACTGCTACCCTGCCTTTTCTTTTACCTCCTAACTTGCCTTTTTAAAAATGATTTTAAACATCTCCTGTTTTACTAAGCTACTTGGAAATGTGTTCAAAGTTGGTAACAATGGGAAATAAATTCAACAGTAATGAGGAAGACTCAGTTTGTGGATTTGAGGAAGTTTTAATCCAACAATGTACATTTGAATGCTGCAGCTCTGTTTACCTACTGGAGTTTTTCCCAGTGAAATTTAACAGTATAACTAAAATAACATGGGCCAGGTTAAGAAGAGAAGGTTTGATATTCTGTTCAGGGTGAGAAAGTTCTAATTCTGCACTGTCTATTATAGAAATCATTAGTCTCATATGTCTATTTCATTTCCATTCTAATTAATTAAAATGGAATAAAATTTTAAATTTAGTTCATATTATTGTATTAAATGGGGTACCCCTAGACTCTGATGCTATCTCATATATGTGGCTTATACCTTTTAATTTTTATATATGTATGTTAATATGAGTGTGAGTGTAGGCACAGTTCATAAAACTAAAAGGGGGACTGACTATAAGAGGGGTGAAAAGAAGTTTCAATGGGAGGGTTAGGATAAGGACACATGTGACATGAAAGTAGTAAGGGGTGTATTGGGGTACAAGGATACAAAAGATCAGGGAAGAGGGGACAGAGGAGTGGGATAGGAAGTCAAAAAAATAAAGTATATTTGAAGATGCTATAACAAGACTTAATATTTTGTATGGTAATTTTTAAAAACACATTAAAAATTCCTCATGAAGAGAAAAAATTCAATTTCTTACACTAGTATTTCAAATGTTCAATAGTTACATGTGGCTAGTGGGTGCCCTATTGGGAATCACAGATATAGAACTTTTCCGTCATCATAGAATGAATGCTCTGTTGGGCATTAGTATCAGTGATTGAAGTGTGTTTAGCCAATGGGTGAGATGAGTCATATTGAGAAACCAAAACTATTCACCTGGGGGATGGAGAGAAAGAAAAGCCCAGCTCGTTTCTCCCTTGTCATCTTTCTCTGCTTTTCTACTTTCTTTTCTTTCCCTGAATCTCCTATCATTCATATTTGTGAATGGGAAAATATAACCAGGGCTGATCTTACCGAAGATTTGCATCTTTTTGCTGTTTTGTTCTGTTCTTTTCTGTTCTGTTTGACACTGGGGTTCACGTGTAGTCCAAACTGGCCTCAAAGCTGAGATCCTCCTGCCTCAGCCTCCCAAGTGCTAGAATTACAGGTGTGTGCCTCCCATATCCAGCTTCTCTGTTGTATGCTTGAAAGTCACTACCATCCCTAAGAGTATGTGTTTGTATCACAAAGACCAGTACAGGAAAATCAAGACAGGACGTGGTGCTTACTGGACCTCATTTGGTGACCATGGGAAGGGAAAACCCCAGTTTGGAGCACAAGGGCAGAACTTATGGTTGTTTGGGCTTGCCAAGGAGGAGCCTTCAAACATGACATCTTTTAGCCTAATAAAGAAAAAAAAAGAACTCATAAGCTGAAGACACTAAAACTTATGATATATGTGGCATGCATATATGCATATTTTGGAGTGATGCAAATTGGACAGAACAACAACAACAAAAAGACTGGGTCAAAGAGCTGAAATGGTGAACTTCTGCTCGAAACAGTAAACTTCTGCATTGAAATTTTTAAAGAGACTGAGAAAAAGATGAAAAACATGTTTGGCAGAATGCATGAGTTCTGGTGGGGTGAAGGGGGCAAGGAAGGGGGAACAGGTCTAGATTTGACTGGAAATTTTGTATGAAATGCACCAAGCTCCAATAAAAATTGTCTTTGGAAAAAAAAAGAAATATACAAAATGTCAATAAAACAAATTTTTAAAGCAAAAAAAAAAAAGTATATGTTTAGTAATAAGAGCTTGTTGTAATACAATCCCAGTGGGGCAGAGTGTTTACAAAGCCAGAAACTAAAGAATTCTCCATGACTGGTTGGTGACAAGCTGCTGTCTGGATCAACCAAGTATACCCAAGGGTCATGCTCAAATAGTCCTGACTGCCAGCCCCCCAATGCTAGATAGCAATCCTGCTTTTACTATAAGATTCAGATGGGCAAGTTGCTCTAGCAGTTAGACACTCTGGTTCTGGACTAGGACTCTCTGAACATGAAGCCTTAGGTAAGTCGGCAACCTTCTATTTGCCTCAGTTGCCTTATATTTCAAATGAGGATAATAAATAGTAGTTTCTACCTTCTAGAATTATTTACATGTTTATACACACACTATTTAGTATAGTTTTGAGCTCATAATAAGTACTCAATGCGTGGTAGCTCTTAAGCGCCTCCTGCCAAATCAGCCTGTGAAATGAGGAGTCTCACTATGAATTATTGCCAATAAGTCCACAAATAGCAGCAGAGCTGAATATCCCCAATAAAATGAAACACTGAAAATATGCTCCAACCATCTGAAACATGCATGTTAGGAGGCTTCTGGGAGAGTCAGCTATTTCAGAGATTTAAAAGCAGTATGAACCATCCCATAAATATGAAATATAAAACTTTTATAAAGACTGGGAATGGGAATCCTTTTCAGCCTTTCCAACTGGTCACTTCTTTTCAAGGACAATAAATCAACAGGGTCATTCTTAATGGAAATGAACTCTGAAGCTCTTCCAGGGATAGAGAAACAACTCACTACAGAAAGGTTATTTGAAGGGCCAGACCAGCATGAGATAGAAAACCTGATAGGAAGACCACGTGTTATGCCAGCCAGATTAAGTGCACAGAATACTCCCATTCTCTCATGACTCATATGTCTACTGAGGTTCTTTGGGTTAAGCAAGATGCTGTGACTCATAAGCCACCACAGGCTACCACTGGTGTGAATCTAGTCAAACGGAAATTAGCCAGGAACAACCCTGATCAGCAGGGCAGCTTCAGGCCTCTGTCCTCTCAGAGGGTCTTTACTAGAGGCCGCATTTATCTAGGGGCTGCTCTCTGGATCCCCATGTGGCAGCTCAGATGCAAGCAAAAACGATGCATAGAGAGTATAAAGTTCATCTTGGTTTAGAAGCCTCAGGCCCCACAGGATAGACTATCTTTTGTAAACAACTGTGGTTTTCATGGGCCCCATAAAGGTCATGCCAGTACCAAAAGTTTCACAGTCAGAGAAGCCCAAAGCTATGGCTTCCAGCCAGGTATTTAGATTCATTTACAATCCTGCAGCACCAGAAGCAATCTAACAATTGGGTCATTTTTACTATAAGCAATATTGCCTGGTAACACAGCTGACATTCCACCTTCACCACGTTTCCAGGGCAACAGAGCTAGTAAGTTAACACAAGGACATATTTCCACAGAGAAGGGAAAAGGGTTATATTAACCCTTTGCCCGCAGAGATAAACTCATTCATAGATGGAAGCTTACCAGTCTCTGCTAACAGGGATAGGATGGAATGCACGAAAGATAGACATCTATCTAGGCCCGAGGGTAGAGGGCAGCTGTGGAAGTCCTAAGCAGAATGGTGTTGCCCTGGCAACGAATCTTTAGGATTAGGGCTAGGGCTGGCCATTTCTGTTAGCAAAGGAACAGGAGGAAGAGATGTTTAGGTTCTTCATACTTAAGGGTATGAGATGGCTGAACCATGTGAGGAAGAATCATGATTCCTACCACTGGGGAAAATCTGAGCACCAGTGGAGAAGGGACCAGAAGTTAATCACATTATTCACTAACCTCCAATTAAACGTCTTAGGACTTATCTTTTTATCTACTTTCAGGCTTAGCATTTGCATGAAAGATATTTCCTTAGCTTCCCATATAGCCCCTCATAATTTCTGTTCCAATAAGACACATATGTCTGATGGTGTAAGCATGTGTGTGATTCCTGGCAAGCAAGCTGTTTTCTCTCTCACTTAAGAAAGCCTATTAAACTGGGAGTCAAAAAGAAGTTAGTGAAATAAATGTACTCTTATTTATATTTAGAAGTGAATCATTCCCAAATGGCTGTCATTAATAAAACAGTATTTGGGGCAGTTTCCAACTGATATATAAAGGCCTCAGTTTGAAGCTTTTGCCCTTTTGTATCAGAACAGGAGCAGAGGGGGTTATTCTATATACTATGACTAAAGGCCACCTCAAAACTTAACCAAATATGCCTTCATCTTTTCTTCTGAAACTGGGAGGCAGGTGCCTCCTGCCCTAAGCTGCATTGTTGTGGAGTACTTTATTGTATTCTGGCTATAGTACTGGGACACCCAAGGTCAGCCAGCTGTGATATTTCTCCACCTGATTGGTCATTTATCTACTGCAAGGGACCCCAAATCATCAGGAAAAGCATTTTATATTCTCAAAAGACCCTGAGTCAAAGGGTAAAAAGGAACAGCTGGCACTGGATTACTCTATCTTGGAAAAAACTTTGTTCATTCAACAATCATACCCAACTAAATACCAATGCTACATGCTGGTGACAGTGACCTTACAGAGTTCCCAAGAAGTTCCTGGACTCAATACCTTGATTTAGATATGGGATCACCTTCTGTCATCAACCCCTGTCTCCCTTCCTCCTACTTAACAGTCCCAGACATCCTTTCTTGCTAGGAACATGACATGCCTGTCATGTAAAGAATCACCCTTGCATGAAATTGCTTTCTAAATCAACATCTCTCAAAATGCATTTCATGGTCCAGCTTCTTAAACTATGGGTCCCAACTCCATATGGAGTAAATGAACATAAGAGACTATGCAAAATTTGGAAATAGTGTAAGGTTTCTGAACGCACATAAGAATGAACAATTAGCCAGGTGTGGTGGCGCACGCCTTTAATCCTAGCACTCACTCGGGAGGCAGAGGCAGACTGATCTCTGTGAATTCAAGGCCAGCCTGGTCTACAGAGTGAGTTCCAGGCCAGCTGGGGCTACAGGAAGACCCTGTCTCAAAAAGACCAAAAGAAAGAAAGAAAGAAAGAAAGAAAGAAAGAAAGAAAGAAAGAACAATTAGTCCAAAATCAATTTGTAATGAATCTAAGGAGTTTCTGGCAGCACTCCCCTATGTTGCCTCAACGAATTTCACTGAAGTGTGTACAACAATGTGCACTTTGCATTTGCATATACCAAAGAACACTCCTTAGCCACCTTGGGTCAGATTCAAGACTACTTTATGTCATTGACTGCAGTGTTTTCACTATACATATAACTTTTTTGCTTTCATAGAAACATAATGGTTTAATTACAGAAAGCAAAGCTTTTCATTGTTTTCCTACTATCATTCCTCAGCATGTAAGTATCAAATCAGTTTATCTTTGGATTGTATTATGTGTGAATATTTGATTTAAAAAATTCTGTCTGGGTTGCTAACGTGTTTCATATAAAATATCATTCAGTGAAATTTAGCCTGGAATTAAGGCAGAAATTTCAACAATCTCTGAAATGGCCCTAAACATACTTCTGCCATTTTGTACTAAGTAATTATGCAGAACAGCATTTGCAGAATTGATGACTGACTATAAAATCAAAATATTAGTCAACTCTGAAAAATGTTGAATATGCTTTGTATTCTCCAGTATCAAATATTCAGACAAGATTTAATTCTTTATGTAAAAATAAATAATCCCATCCACCTCATTAGTATGCAAATTTGGTTTCACTTTTAGTAAAATGGTAAAATGATAAATATGTCAAAGAATGGGTTTAAGGGGCTGGAGAATGGTTCGGCAGTTAAGAGTACTAGCTGCTCTTGCAACGACCCAAGTTCAGTTCCTAGCAACCACCTAATGGCTAACAACTATCCATAACTCCAGTTCCCAGGGATCTGATGCCCTCTTCTGACTTCTTTGGGCATTGCACAACATGGAAGTGCATTTACACACACGCAGACAAGACACTCATACATATAAAATAAAAATAATAAATAAAATATTTTTAAGTAAAAAGAATGGTTTTAAACTAAATTTCTTTATGATTTATTAGTAGTAAACATTTGCTTTATATACCTATTTTATATGCCAATATACCTGAATTTGTAACAACAACAACAACAACAAAAAGACTGGGTCAAAGAACTGAATGAAACAGTGAACTTCTGCTTGAAACAGTAAACTTCTGCATTGAAATTTTTAAAAAGAGACTGAGAAAAAGATGAAAAACATGTCTGGCAGAATCCATGAGCTCTGGTGGGGTGGGGAGCAGGGAAGGAGGCATGGGTCTAGATTTGATTGGAAAATTTGTATGAAATGCACAAAGCTGCAATAAAAATTGGCTTTGAAAAAATAAAGATACCAGAATATTTATAGAAAAAAAAATTTTATCAGGCACAAAAGGGTTGGGTGTGGAAATTTTAAGAAGCATGGCTTTATGGAACCAAAGTCTGTGATAATAGAGCTTTAAGGTCTAATAAATGTAGAAAACCCCTCACTTCTGATTGTCTTTTAGGTAGTTTTAATGTACCTCAGGATATTAAAAGCTTTGAACAGTTTTAACTCATCCAATTTTCTCAAAAATTCTTGACTACAGAAATGTGTGTATGGACATTGTGTGGCCTCATAATATCCTAAGGTACGCATACAATTTAAGAAACATTTTGGGGCTGGAGAGATGGCTCAGCAGTTAAGAGCGCCGACTGCTCTTGCAGAGGACCCTGGTTTGATTCCTAACACCCACATGGCAGCTAAGAACCGTCTTTAAGTCCAGTTCCAGGGGAATCTGATGCTCTCTCTGACCTCCATGGCATTGCACGACACAGGTGCACCAACCTACATGAAGACAGTACACTCATACACATAAAAAAATAAACATTTTATTAAAACAGTGCACCAGACCTGAAGAGAATACTCAGCAGTTAAGAACACTGGCTGCTCTTGTAGAAGACTCAAGTTCAGTTCCCAGCATCCATATGGTAGCTAACAACCATCCCTAACTCTAGTTCCAGGGGATCTGATTCCCTTTTCTGGACTCTGTAGGCATTGCACCCATATAGTGCACTTATACACATGCAGACAAAACACTGATACACGTAAAATGAAAGAATGAATGGATGAATGAATGAATAAATAAATAAATACTGTACCCTCTAACTGTTGCCCTCCTTGAAAGAAATTTCCCATATCTGGAGGTAACTTTGTTAATATATTGTTTGTACTATATAAAACACAATTGTGTGCTACTGACTATGGTAAAACTGCTACTAAAAGTTATATTAACAAGGGGCCAGAAAGATGGTTCAGCAGATAAAGGTGCTTGCTGTACAATCCTGGAGACACAGGTTTGATCTCTAAAACATATGTAAAGGTGAAAGGGGAGAATCAACACCAAAAATTTATCTGCTGACCTCCACACCTGAGCCCACCCCCACCACATGCATATACAATAATAAGTAAAATATTAATATTAACAATATTTCATTATGAGGACACAGACATTGTTTCAGTCACATTCTTAAGTTTCTGAAGTAGAATGATATGGAGAAGAGATAAGAGGTCATTTGAAGCTCTGAAGCAATCTGTAGCCTTCCTTTCAGCATCTCTGAGAGTTCACTAGAATCAAGCCAACTTCTCTTGATCTACATATGCTAGAGACCATGTTGAAGTGTTTATTGAAATATGTGTTATTCTCTTCCTTTCCCTTTAGTTTTGGGTTTCAATTGGCATTAAAGCTAAGAAGGCTTACTGAGTTTGACTGGGGAAAGAGTAACATGAGGCTGGTGTTGTGTTGTGGCATGAAGTCACATGAACATTTTTTAGTACTTAGGTTTTATTGTGTTCTTTGTTTGAGTCATTGGGAATGGGAATGGGAAAAGACTGAATAAACATCGAACTGCATAGTAGGTTTGGCATGCATTGGTGTGTAGATTCTGGAAAGAAAGAGAAGAATGCAAATTCTTTTTCTATTTTCCAGGCCCTGAGATATCTTCCAGAGAAGTTTGAAATGGTTAAGATTATCAATTCGGTGTCCCCAAATGAAAGCAGTATGTTTTGTCTGGGACTGTTCTGGCTCTTGGCCCATGAATTTCTCAAATCTTACTCTTCAGAAAAAAAAGGAAAAGAGTTTATCTTGATTTAAATGCCCAAACCTGAAATCACTGTTGATAAATTCCAAGGGGAAGAAATCCAAACCTGTGCGTAAATATATATGAGACGAGAAATTAAAAGCTTTACAAATTCATCATGTTAACAGCAGCTGGGTTGTTGCCAAGTAGCTTCAAGTTCTAATGCCATCCCCCCACCACACAGAGAGAAGAGACCCTCACTTAAAGAAATGAAAAGGACTTCCTTCTGTTCTTGAACTCTTTTCTTTCCTGAAACACTGTTCTCGAACTAGGTTTAAAAAATTGGCTTGCACCAGGCGTGGGGGCACATGCCTTTAATCTTAGCACTCGGGAGGCAAAGGCAGGTGGATCTTTGTGAGTTCAAGGCCAGCCTGGTCTACAGAGCGAGTTCTTGGACAGCTGGGGCTACAGGGAGACCCTGTCTTGAAAAAGACAAAAAAAATTGACTTGCTTAGTATAGCAGTAGCATCCATGCTAGACTACCCCATACTGTTTGCCATGAAAGGTAATCTCTACCCCATCAGGGTGTTTCTTCTTCAATGCACAGAAAACCACTGTTTTCCTCCATGACTCTCAGTAGTATCTGCCTCGCTCTACTGTCTTAAGAATGTAGTGAGCTATCTCCAGTTGAGCAATCTCCCCTTCTCTTCCTCAGAAACCTGCCCTACTCTGTTTTGAGGCATCATAGGAGGATTTGTACTACCATAGACTATTGCCCCATGTGGAAGGAAAGTCTGACCCTCCACCCTTTTCCTACGTCCTTACCAATTGCAAGAATTCTAGAGGCTTTCCTGAGCAGACTCTAAAATGATTTTTTCACATTGTGTCTTAATGCAATAAGGAATGCATTACAGTCACATAGGACCGCCCCATGTATGTGTGTGTGTGTGTGTGTGTGTGTGTGTGTGTGTGTGTGTGGTTGCCCATGTGAACACACACTGGCACATGTGCTCAGTTCTCACCCCAATTCTCACTGTTATTCTTTACAAATCCTAGCTTTCAATGTTTAGGAAGAATTGTTTACCATTCTAGCCAGCAGTTCTATCCCAGCCCAGTAGGAAGCCTTAGGTTATGATCCTTTCTTCTTCCTGGCTTGCATGGACACATCACATTTACGTGTCAAAGTCCAGTTTGTAAAAGAACTGGATGGAAAAGTACTCCCAAAGTTAAAAGAACAGTTGTTGGGAACTTGATCTGGGTTTTTAAATAAGTTTTGTGACTTTAGACAGTGACTTAACACCTGTGAGTTTAAATATCCTTTCAAGTAAAAGAGGCTGATCTCTCTCACGGTGCTTCCCAGAATACTGACAGTGAGATCAAAGTAAGCATCAGCTAAGAGCAAACCCTTTAAAAATAACTACTAGTTGGGTTCCTCCCCAGCTGAAATGTTTCTGTAAATTATCGTTTGTAGACTGTGCTCTTTAAGCCGCTTTTCAAAAAAAAAAAATCTGAGACTGCTGGTATCCAAGCTAATCTGAGTAAATTTTCAAGGAAGATTTCCTAAAACACCATAGAAACGGTTTACAAAACTCCACACATGATGTTCTCCTTCTTTATCCAATAATTATGTAATCTTTTAGGATAACTGCTCCTTTCTAGCATCAAGTCCATTGATCATGATTTAAGATGTGTAAGCTGTCCCATGCCCAGAATCTTTAAGTATCTTTCTTCCGTGTTTACTTTGATAATGAACTAATATTCATTTTTTTTTGTTCTAGGATTGGCAAAACAGTGCATTCTCACCTATGCAGAACACACGCTCTGCAGTCATCTTTCCACTTGACAGCCTTCCTGCCTCTATAATTTTTAAAAACATAATCTGCAGGAGCTAGGGTGTCTACTCCTCTACCTCACCAAGTTATTCTTCTATAGATCTGCTGGATCACATGTTTGGGTTTTCACAAAAGGTTGAAAACATGAATTCCATACTTGACCTTGGTTCATTAACCAACCTCTCTGAGGCCACTCTTATCTATGGTTTCACTACTCCTTAATTACTTCCAATACTAGTAACCGTAATGGTTTCCCAGCTGTTTCCATGAGAATTTGTCAGTGACCTACTTTCTCCCTAATTCCTTTATGATTCCATGTACCATGAAACCTGTTGAACAAATTGCTTGTTTTATAGCCCCTTTGTATTTGTTCCTGAAGAACTGATCTCAGCATTTTTTTTATTATAGGCCTGGCACCTTGCTTTGGGGTCCATCATCATGCCAGTCCCAGAGCAAAAAAAAATTGTGAGCTCCCACTCATGTTCCATTTTCTTTGTCCCCCTGTCTCCTTCCTTCTTTCCTTCCTCCCCCTCTATCTCTTTTCCTTCCTTCCTTCCTTCCTTCCTTCATTCTACCCTCCCCTCCCATCCAACTGAGTTAACTCTCTCTAAATTCCACCTCTCCATGAATAGAGCCTGACAATACCAGACAGCTGAGATCTACTGGAGAATACTAAAAATAATTACCTTTTGTTATTAAGTCCCAGTTGGGGCTGCCATTATTCCCTCCCAGGAATTTGTAGTTTCCTGCAGGGATTCAAAAGTCTGCACCACCATGCTTTTTATAGAATGCAAAGGGTTATTTCAACAAACATGTCACTAAATTGACGACGTCTTAAATTAATGTGGATTGTCTATTGTCCCGTTTAGTTCTTGCTACTGCTTTGCTGGAATTTGCTATTGGAATATATTACACACTAATCTCTTCCTGCTGTCCTCCAAACCCTATCTGATATTAGAGTTCCTTTGGAGATCTCAAAGGGGCCAAGGACCCCTACTCCTTCTGTCTCAGCTTCCTTACTCCCTGAAGACTAACTGCATCATTTAAGATTTCCAGTGTAACTTTTTTTCTCTTCTTTCAAGGTCTTAGGAAACCTAACTCAAGAGTCCTCCTCCTTTAGGACCATGGGTTTAGTAGGCGTCCTGTTTAAATTTTCACATAGTCTTTTATTATTAAAATAAGAACTGAGATGTCTCATTAGAACAGTAGAGAGCATATTGCATTGTTGCATGGAGCTCATTAAAAAAAAAAAAAACTAAATGAGTGTGTTTGTATGGGCTGCCAAATCCCCACCCCAAATGCCATACTCTCTGAATTTAAAATGTCACAGGTACTACTTACTGAGCTTTGCTTTTCAATTCTAGGAGAATCTAAGTTATCAATTTTGGAGGTGCATTACAGTCACCTGAAGTTTCTTTTCAAAAAGGCACATTCTTAGCAAGGTGTGGTGGTCCATGCCTTTTGTTCCAGGACTCAGGAGGCAGACTTAGGCAGATGTCTGTGAAGTCAAGGCCAGCCTGGTCTACATAGCCAGTCCCAGGCCACCTGACGCTACAAGGAGACCCTGCCTTAAAAACGTACATTCTTAGCCTATATCCCTAGAGGTTTTGATTCCTAATGGAACCCAAAGATTGACATTTTAACAGGAGCTCCATATTCTTCCGAGGTCTACTTTGGAGAATCTGTGATCCACAATGATTATCATAAAGGTTTCTGCCATGCAGCAACTTGTTTGCATCATCTGATGGTTCTGAGTTGTAAATAATTACATTAGAAGTATCAGTCCACCTTGATCCATTTGAATAATGCAAGGGAGACTCTTTCCTAACAATCTTCCACTTGACAAACATAGAGAACATTAACATTGTCATTCATTTCTCGTGTGTCTGTAGTTTAAAAATATTTATAGGAATGATAATATGTTAATATTGGTTCATGAATTGTAAGAAACATACCACATTAATGTAAGATGTTAATAATAAGGGAAACTGGGTGTAATGTAAATGGAGCTCTCTTCACCTTCAGTTCTAAAAGCTAAATCTTGTTTTTTTTTTAATGTAACACATTTTATCCATCAGGATGAATAAAAATAGAGGAATTCCAAGTGCTAGCAAGAATATGGAACAATTGGAATTCTCAGACACTGTAAATGCTTGTTAATTACTGTATCCACTTTGGAAAAGTTTAAAGTAGTATTAATTAAAGCTGTGCACTTGATGTACACTCTCCAACCTTGCATGTCTACATATGCACCCAGTGGAAATATAGCCATACATTCAGCAAAAGACATGTATACATCAGCACTATTTGTATAGCCCCAAAACGGATGTCAGTAAAATGTCCATCAGTAATAGAACTGATAAAAGCAACTGTGATATGATCAGAAATGAAATACTACACAGTAATGCAAGCCAATCAATTTGAATTCTACTCAACAAGGACAAGACAGAGGGAAAGAAACCAGACACAAAAGAAGGTATTTTTACATCAATACCATTTATCAAAAAAATGTTCAGACTAACCAGGCTAGAAAAGTCAGGATAACGGCTAACTTGGGGGTAAACATGGAGGTGAAAGGGCTCTTCTAGGGTGGTGATGCTCAAAGTTTTCTTGGAGGCATAACATTGAGTACCAGAATGTGTTCAATTTGAGAAAATCCATTGAACTGTACACTTATGATCTGTGCATATTTTTGTATTTTATGTCAATTTATAGAATGCAATGCACATTTTGGGGGGGAAGAAGGAGCACAAAATCAGCAAAATGAACAGACACTTAAACCAGATTGCCTTCGTTCAGACCCTGGGAGCATCCTTAAGCTGTATGGCCCTGAGTTACATAAGCCACTAAGTCTTTCTTAGCTCTACGCCCTTATCTATAAAACAAGGATAAAAGCAATACCTATGTTACAAGACTTTTGGAAGCATCAAATGAGTTAATATTTGTTCAACACAGAATATTATAAAATATAGGGTATAAATACCATATAGATATTTGTTAAATAAATAAAACAGTTTTCTTTGCAGGAATAAGGTGCAGTTAAATTAAGTGTCTTTTAACAGTCACTGCTCGAAAGGACACTGAAGATGAAATAAGAAAATAAGAAAGAAGTAAAAATTATTTCCTAGGCAGCATTCTTGCTTAGGAAAGAAAATATTATGTTGGCACCAGGCCAGTTAATTCTGTTCTTCTTGACTTGGAGTCTGGACTTCCAACAGGCTCCTGGGCACAGGTCCAGAGGCTTGACAACGAGCCACATTTGGGACTGCCAGAAATTGCCACAGAAGAGTCTGCCCCAGAGGGCCTGTCAGAATTGCTGGGGTAGGAGAGTGCAATCCAGCAGGAGCCTGGCCAGGCCAGATGCCCCTGATGCTACCTGCTAGGTGAGGCAGGCCCCAAAGCCTCACCATCCTCCAACGCCCTGCCAGAACCTTCCCTTCCATCACAGGCCTCTTCCAAGAAGAGCTGAGACAAGATTGTGTTTACAAGCAGGAGGAGAATAAAAGGCAATAAAAATTGGTTGAATTGAGCAGGAGTGTCCTCCCCTCCCAGAAAGCTGCCTGGGAGCATTCTAGAACCCTCTCTCAGGAGGGTTTGCTCTTCCCAGCACGTGCCTGTTGCATGAAGTGTCTGAGAAGGTGCTGGGTTCACAGCCAACCTCCAGAGGCCACGGCAATCAGGTACCCACAGTGAGGCTCGACCTACTCTGCTTCTCCCTGTTCCTTTTTTTTTTTAATTTTATTTATTTTTGTATGTGTATGAGTGTACTGTCTGCATGTAGGTTTGTGCACCCGTGTCGTGCAATGCTGCGGAGGTCAGAAGAGGGTCTCGGATTCCCCTGGAACTGGAGTTCTCCTGGAATTGGAGTTACAGACGGTTCTTAGCCGCCATGTGGGTGCTGGGGATCAAACCCGGATCCTCTGCAAGAGCAGCCGGTGCTCTTAACCACTAGGCTATCTCTCCAGCCGCCTCCCTGTTCCTTTTGTACACAGTTGGCTCCTCAATCAAAGCAGACTTCTCCCTTATCTAAACTTTTGATTTAGCAACTTTCATTTACCCTCCAAAGCCTTCTTTAAAAAATAAAAGCCTAAAGGAGAACAATTTTGCTCTCCCATTAAGAATGTAAGTGAATCTACTCTAACCCCGCAACACTCCAGGAGCATTCCATTAACTTTTGGGCATTTGCTTTGCCTCTCCACTTCCTTTGCTCTCTCTTTTCCAAATGCTTGCTGGAGAAGAGGGCCCCTCCTCCTTACACCACATCACTACCACTTTCCTGTCTCTGCTGCCTTGCTTTTTGTGGAAGAATAGCCTCATGTTCTTGTGGCAACAACTGGCTAGTTTTCGACACAACCATTTCCCTTTCTATCTTGGGCACGCGTGATCATGTTTCCCTCTTCCCTTGCATAGTAGGTGGCCATCTGACAGTTCTAGCTACAATAAGGGTGGGCTCATAAAACTTTTCACTCTCTTTTCCCCATCTTCTGTCTAAATGCAGTACCTTAGGAGGGATACTGCAAGAGCCTGATCATAAAACGGGAGGAATTTGGGGTCCTGAATGCCTGCATTCAGCACCACTGTCCCCCATGGAATGTGACATGAGTAAGAAATAAACTTTAATTTGTGTGGAGCACCTGGGGCTTAGAAGTAGTTAGTACAAGCAGTTAGCCTACTCTGATTAGTCCATGAAGTTTTAAATTCTACAACTTATTTCTACAAGCCAAGGCAACCCTATCTGCTCTCTCACTAGTTGCTTATACAGGCATCTATGACCTCTGCATGGGAGGCCACACCTGGAATATTAGCATCAAAGTTTTGTGTCCTGACCTTTAACCTCTGACATTAGTTCATGTTTCAACATTTCACTCTGTTTCCTGCCTGTTGATTAAAATATACTTCTTGGAAGTAAATTGAAAGTCTCGGGAATGGTGCCCATTATTCCTTTAGATGGGTCCTCAGGCCACATGCTCAGTGCATCCATGTGGATATGTCAGGGACATCTGAGCTACAGTGTAGGCAAACAGGCAATGATATTGGAAGCTCTAATGTCCTCCATGCTAGACAAATCCTCCCAAGTCATCCTTCCTGTTCTAAGGAAGAACAATTACAAGCATGTTACAAAGAACAAGTTGCTTCAACATTATGGCTTTCCTTCTGCCCTGACTTGCATCCATAACAGCATAATGGCAAATAGTCTGACAGAAAACTGTAGACTGAGAAACTGACTTATTTGCTACATTTGACTTTCTGAGATTTGGGATTCCCAGATTTCAAATAGAGAGAAGTGAATACAACAAATATTGGCGATTTTTGAAAGGAAGGAGTAAATTATCTGTAATTAAAGGCCAATTTACGGTTCTGAACAACCTTCGGTCACTTCTTATTTTGTGGAAAATTGGAGCTCTTGGAGATACATAAATTCACTTTTCCATTATTAAAGAATGAACACAAGTAACTGTTTGACTCAAGTTAACATTCACTCTCTGGAACAGATGATGAATAAATATTTACTCACTGGCATGGCTATTGAGTAATTGCCCATTAAAGAAGTTAAATGTTAATCACCTTTCCTGGATTAAATAATTTGAACACAATCCAATGACTAATCCTTACGATCTAAAGGCAAGAAAAAAGCTTATATTCGGATGTTGGTTTTTTTCAGTCTTGACCGTACAGGAAAGGCACACTCTCAGGAATGTCTCAAATTAGATACATAACTGGTTTTCACTCCCTCAGCACTCATAGCCAGTTATTTGTTTTTTCATTGTTCTCTACCCAAAGAAACCTTCACACACACCCCCCAAGTTAAGTATTAATGGGATTTGAGAGGTAAGGATTGGGCAAGAATTTAGAGGGACTATGGGAGAATACCTGAACTAAGGAGAAGACATAAAACATGGGGTCAAATATACAAGATATACCCGAAATATCATGGAGAGGATGCTGTACATAAAAGGGACCTATATATGATAAATGCCACTAAAGTGAAATCCTAGGCTAGATTTCACCAAGAATAGTTGGTTTCAATTGACATAGAGGGGTCCCCTAGCAGCAGATGATCAGCAAATATAGGGAGTCTCTAGACCAGCAGGCTCAAGGGAAGATCCCTGCTTGGTACCTCTATCTTCCAGGAATAAAGAATGAACTTCAATGTCTACATAGAAGGTTTCTCTTTCTTTATCCCTGGAAGATAGAGGTACCTCCACTTGTCAAAGTAATCTTAATCTGGACAAGAATGGTCAAAATACCTGAAGGAGTTTTTGTTTACACCCTATGCCAACAGAAACCCATGAGGCAGCTTGATGAGTACGGTGTGTGCTGTTGATATTCTAACTCTTAATTGGGCTGGCATCCTTTTCCTCAGCAGCTATGAGAGTTGGCTGCAAAAAGCAGTTCACAGCTGGTCCCTTCTCCAGATAATTGCCCTTGTCAATGAGAGTCACCTAGCCCAAAAGGCATAGGCCCTCCTCCAAGGGCAGCCCATAGCTAATGAAAAGGCCAGTCTCTTGCTTCAATGTGGGATTACCTCTGTGGTGCAATTTTTGCTCCAGTGAGATCAGGCCCAAACTAGTCTCTAGCCAAGATTACACATTCTTTTAGATCTTTTCCTTTGCCCCAGCCTGCTGCCCTTTTCTCCCTTTTCTCTTGACAGCATTCTTTCAATAAGACACACAGGAAATAATCAATGTTTCAGGCTCTGTTCCTCTTCTGCTTCTTTTTCTGAACCCTGAACAAGGATAGCAGTACGGGTAAGACCTTATTTTCCTCTACTGCTGATGGATATTGCCCTTGTGGGCAGGAGATGCAACTTGATCCTCGGGGTACTCCAGGAAGGATGAGATGGAGTGACCCACCTTGCTCCAGCTACAACTGTGGCTTTTCCCAATCACATCTACATGGGCTTATATTTATTTATTTCTCGGTGATTTATCATGAAACATTGACACTCACCAGGATATCACAGAAATCAAGACCTGGATTACATGTGTTAAGAATATTTAGGATTTATGAAAGGGATAATAGCTTAATGGTAAAGTATTTGCTTAACAAACACACAGCTTCGTGTTATATCTCCAGGAAAGTGTACACACATGCACACACACACACACACACACACGCACATTTAGGATCAGTATCTGCACAAGAAAATTTGAAATGCTCTGAAACCTTAAACATATTTTTAAAAATTGATATTTTTAGAAAATAAGAGAGAGAAAAAAGAAAATAAGAGAGTACAAAGTGTGTCCTTGGATATGACTCCTGTATTAAACCTCACCCACCCACAGCTCAGGGACCATTAAGGAAGATGGGCAGAAAAATTGTAAGAGCCAAGGTCAGCCCATGGATGTAGGGAAAGAGAAGCTTTCAGGCCACTGGAAGCATATTCATGTGAATTTGAGACAATGATGGCATTGCGCATAAGACCCATGCCAACTCAATCAGACAAGGGCCCAGAACGGGAATGAGGGAAATGGTTTGTGGGTTACTCCTAGCCTAGGAATTGTAGGAGACTGGTTACTACTAGGTGAAGGAGAGTAGAACTTCCTTAAATCTAGTTAGGCTGACTGGGCTCCAGTGGACAAACTTGCACCAAAGGACATCAGGGTAAAAATGGACCTAACATGTATGGTGGAATACGTGAGGTCTGGTGGGAAGGTATGGGGGTATGGATGGGGGAGGGGAGTCTAAACTGTTGTATGAAATGTACAAAGTGGGGCTGGAGAGATGGCTTAGTGGTAAAGAGTGCCGACTGCTCTTGCAGAGGACCCAGGTTCGATCCCCAGCACCCGCATGGTGGCTGAGAACCGTCTTGAACTCCAGTTCCAGGGGAATCCGAAACCCTCTTCTGACCTCCACGGCATTGCACGACACAGGTGCACAAACCTACATGCAGACAGTACATTCATACACATAAAAATAAAAAAAAGAAATGTACAAAGCTCAATAAAACTTTCTTAGAAACTCAATAGAAAATGATAGCGGTTTTGTCAGATTTGGCAATAATAAAAATCTGAAAATAGTAAAATAATAACAATACATTTACATCACCAATAGTGAGATATAAAGCCAAAAGCTTTAAAATTCAATAACAAACAATTGGCTATCCATGACAAGAGAAGACTGAATTATCTTTTCATTTTTATTTTTTAGAGAGAGTGACATTACCAGAATGTCATATGAAGAGAGGATCTAAGCGTTTTAAGTCAAAAGTTCTAGGGGAAGAAATATTTATAGAGATATGACAGGCAGCTAATTAAAATATATTTTTTCCTAGAAATTATGATGTTGTATATGTGGTTGTGGAGTTAAGATATTTCATTTGTTGTAATTTGTCATTATAAATAAATGTTAACATGGGGAAAAAAAGACCGTCTCAAATTAGACTCATAACCAGTATTCACTCCTCCCTCAGCACTCACAATCTTTCCACTGTTCTTCAGCCACTGCCCAGATTCTACCTGGAGAAAAGCCTGTGAGTGCAAGACAGCCAAGAGTCCCTCTCCTCCCTTCATTGTTCCATGTCATCCTCCATTATATATTCAAGAAAAAGACCCTTTATTCCATTGGGTTCTTTTCCGTCTAGTGACTTTCTCTCTTAGAAATGTCACTCGTCATCCTCATTTCTATAATAGCATGAGCACTTTTTGCTATAGGTGTGTCCCCATTGCATAGCACACAAGAACAAGTATGGCCTTACAGAATAGCTAAACGTGGGCAAGTTCAAACTTTTTGAGCATGGATGTCTTCATCTGTAAACTGGTATTAATAAATAAAACATATTTCATAGAGAATATCGTGAGGATTATTTGGTATGAAAACTTGATGTCATTGGTGTACCTACCTGGTATGCAATAGGTTCTCAGTGATAGATTATCTGGTAAAGAGAATACTCTTCCTATTGGGGATTTCTAATAAAAGAGAAATAGATATAAAAGTAGAAATGGAATAGGAAAACTCTATTTACACACTGAAACACACATGTACCAGGCCTCTGGTTAGTTTACTCCCCCCATCAGTGTATATCTGTCTATCATCTACCCATCCATCCAAAACAAGACCCTAGTCTCCCTTGTAAGCCATGGATTGCATATATAAAAGTAAATTAAACAGAGTCCTCATGTAAGAAGCTTACAGGTTTGCTAATGGAAACCACTTGCCTCTTTCCATTCAGGATCCAGAAGTACCTGGATACAGAAGGAGACAGATCAGAGACTCAGTTCTATACTAAAAAGTCATTTAGAGGGTTGGAGAGATGGCTCACTGATTAAGATACATGCTCCTCTTGCAGAGGACCAGAGTTTGGTTGCCAGCACCCATATCATGCAGCTCACAGCCGCCTATACTCCACCTTCAGGAGATCCAAATCTTTCCTGGTCTACATGGGCATCTGCAAACATGACCATGTACACACACACACACACACACACACACGCACGCACACACACACACACACACACGCACACACACACACTAAAATGAATCTTTTTAAAATGTTATTTAGGGGGGCTCAGTAGTTAAGAGCACAGGCTGTACTTGCAGAGGACCCACATGGAAGCTAACAACCATCTGAAACTCCAGCTTCAAGGGATCTGACCCTCTTCTTGCACAATATGGTTACACTTACATGCTTGCATGCAATATACTCACACACATAAAATAAAAATAATAAATATTTTAAAATGCCATTTAGCTGTGAGTGGTGGCATATACCTATAATCCCAGCACCTAGAAGGTAGGACAGAGGGTCAGGAGTTTGAGGTTATCCTTGGCTACATGGTGAGTTCAAGGCCAGCTCTGGAATATTTGAGACTCCCTTCAAAAAAATCAAAAGCAAAAATTAAACAAGTCACTTAATTTTGACTTTAAATTATTTCTTGGATATGATTTTTAAACAAATTATCAAGGCCAGACAGGTGGCTTAGAAGATAAGAGCATTGGTTGCTCCCGCCGAGGACCAGGATTCAGCCCCTAACACCAATAAGATGGCTCACAACTGTCTGTAACTCCAGTCCCAGGGGATCCAATGCCCTCTTCTGGTTTCTGGGGACACTACACACACATGACATACATATATATGTGCAGGCAGAGTCTTCATACACAGGAATTAAAAAATAATAATCCTTTAAAAAATTTAAAACCATCAAAATGAATAAATTTGATAGAATATTCAAATTGACTTTAAAGAACACATAAGAGCTTACCTTCAGAACTCCATTTGCAAAGTTCTCAGGTACCATCAGTCAACTAACTTTGTGATCATGGAGACAAGTCAAGAGGGAATAAATTTCAAAGCATATTAGTTCTAGGAAAAATAAATATGTAACATAACCCCTGGCTTTCCTATTGGGGAGTGCAATTTGTTCCTTTTCTTCCCCTTAATTAATTCTGAATGCAACATTCTAAAATATCCAAGGGGTAAGTTTCCACTTATCTTCAGGACCCATTAAAAGCCAGAAGAGTCCCACAGAAGTTAAAAGTAGACCCTCGTGTCAGGCATGGTGCCACATGCCTTTAATCCCAGCACTCAGGAGGCAGACATAGGTGGATCTCTGTGAGTTCAAGACCAAGCCTGGTCTACATAGTGAGTTCCAGGACAGCTAGGGCTACAGAGAGACCCTGTCTCAAAAAGACTAAAAAAAGTAGAACCTCATTCTGTAAACAAAAACTTGAGTCTAAATACTCAAATGATCGAGATATTGTTTTCCTTTATTGCTGACAAAAACTATATTCTCATAGCTTGGTGTTAAGAGCACTGGCTGCTCTTGTAGAGGACCCAGGTTTGGTTCTCACCATGGTGAGTGGTGAGATAGTGGCTAACAATCATCATTAAGTCTAGTTCCAGGGAATCCAACGCCCTTTTCTGACTTCCTTGGGCATTGCACAACCCAGATGCACTTACACACATGCAGGTAATACATTCATACACATAAAATAACAAAAAATAATACAATTTTTAAAGTACTCTGAATTCAATCAGTGGTTGCAACACCTCTAGATGGTATTATATCAGATTTCAAAAATGAGGGGAAATTATCTTCAAAGATTTTATAATATGAATGAGGATATGGATCATGTGTAAATGAAAGGCTGGGAGAAATAGATATGTGAATACACACTGTTACACACAACATGTGCTCCCATACTAGTTCATGTTTATACACACATACACGTGTAAATACACACACACACACACACACACACACACACACACACACACACTGGCTGACAATCCCATCCAATGAGCAGAGTAACAATATGATGCAAACACAGAGCCATACAAGACTCAGTTTGGTTTTTGTCCACTACAGATAAAGGCATCCTGAGAGAAATGGAGGAGCCTAACGCACTAAATCCTGAAGACTGCACCATGTTTCACTCTTGGTCCAGCAAATAATTCTTCTTTTAGCAAGCCCCTTTGCTTTGCTGAATCTCAGTCTCATTTTTCCTGAATCTCCTTCCATTCTATGGTGCTATGAAGACCCACTTGAAATATAACCAAAGACATGTGCATGAATCCATTGTGACCTTGTGGGAAGGTGTGTGATCAACATTAGCTGACTCACATCCAGCAATTAATTACACAGTTATTACAAAATCAAAGTGTCCGGTGACTTTGACATGGCATGAAAGCAGAGAAAGTTCCTATTCTACCTGTAATTCAAAGCAGAGAGTGAAGATTCTGTCTTCATGCCAAATACTTCAGAGAATAGTGAAGAGAGATGTTTACCTATCCATTATGAAGGCTTGAAATCTAACCTACAAGTAGGTGGTTCGGCTAGTAGATCTTGGGTTTGGTTGGAGAAATGCAAAATTTGCTGCGTTGACACCTCTTGGCCACCAGAGAGCTCTATGCATCCAACCAGAGAAGCCTATTGGCTCAGCAAGCAAACATTTAGGAAAGGCAGGCTGCCCTCCAGCAACCCAGAGCCAAGGTTCCATTGCAATTTCTTGTAGTGAAATTCATTCATTTCATTAAGAGTAACTCTGACCATATCCCTCTGCCTTTTCACAATGTGTGCTTTGCTGTTTTCAAAAGGTGAAGTGTAACCCTGGGAATCAGTATCCACATGGGTCAAATGTGTCCCCAGCTATGGGGCAGAAGATGCTGAGGACCTCAGACTTAATGTTTTGCTTGCATCTATGAGAGCAGGGAATTATGTATGATGCAGTATTCAAGAAAATTTCTTTCTACAGGTTTTAGTTGGTGGTCATTTTCTTTTTCTGCTCATAAAAATAATATAAGCTAGTCATAGAAAAGTTGAAAAGTACAAAGTAGTATAAAGAAGAAAATGACAGTAATCTATCATTTCACCATCCAGAGAAAATTACTGAGAAGATTTGGAGGAGCTGAAGAATTGGCTCAGTGGTAGAGCACTTGCCTGGCATGTATAATGCTCTCAGTTCCATTCCAAGCACTGCAAAAAGTGTTTTTAAAAAGATTTGGAAATAATTTCCTTTCAGTCTTCTTTTTCTCTTAGGATGCATCTGTACTCTTACACAGTTGAAGTCAATTTGTATTCTAGTCTTAGTAATTTTTCTAACCTGATATTGTCTCTTAATTTTATAAGCATTTTCCATGTCATTACATGTACAATACAAGACAATTGGGAGAATTCAGAGCCGCATAGAAGAAAATAAAAACTTGTTTTTCTAGTATCAAGAGATAATAATTTTCACACTTTAGAGTTTTTCTTTCCAGTCACTTTTCTAAATATGAAATTTGCTTTGTGTTGTTTTTACAAAATTATAACTATACTATATATATTGTTCCATAGACTATGCAATATATCATGACCATTTCTTTCATAACATTAAACACATTCTAAACCTGATTTTAATATTAAAATACATAGACTTTAGTCCACCTAATAAATTATTGACCATTTATGTTGATTTCAATAATTTTTATTCCAAATAGCACAAAGGCAAACAATTTTATACTAATTGGCCCTACATATACACATCATTTATTATCTACATAGCATAAATTCTTAGATTTTGAGTTACTGGGTTAAAGAGTTTTAACATTTATTTGGTCTTTTCAAGACAGGGTTTCCCTGTAGCCCCAGCTGTCCTGGAACTTGCTCTGTAGACCAGGCTGGCCTTGAACTCACAAAGATCTGCCTGTCTCTGCCTCCCGAATGCTAGGATTAAAGGTGTGGTGGTTTGAATGAGTGTCCCCCATAGGCTGTAAGTATTCAGACGTTTGTCTCCAGTTGGTGGCGCTGTTTTTGGAGGTCTTGGGGTGTGTGGCCGTGCTGGAGGAAGTGTGTCACTGGGGGCAGGCTTAGTGAATTTTACCAAGCCTCATGGTCTACAGTTGCTCTCTCTGCTTCCTGTGCTCTTTGCGAGATGTGACCCTCAGCTTGCTTCTCCAGCCGCCATGCCTCTCCAGCCGCCATGCCTCCCACCACAATGGACTCTAATTCCCTGGAACCGTCAATCGTAAGCTCAAATAAACTCTTCCTTTTATAAGTTCCTTGGTCATGGTGTTTTATCACAGCAACAGAAAAGTGACTAATACAAAAGGTGTGCGCCACCACGCCCAGCGAATTTTAACATTTTTAAAGAGCAGATTCTAACAGTTACTGTGTCTCCCACAAATGTTGTATTAGTTTGTGTTCTCATGACCAACCTATTGGAAGTCCCAGTTTCATCACACACACACACACACACACACACACACACACACAAATGCGTGCGCATGCACGCACACAAAGAGAGAAAGAGAGAGATTGATTCACTAATTTTAAAATCTTTTTTTGCTCATTTGATACACACATGAGCAAACAAGCAGCATGCAGTTATTTCTTATTAAACATTTAAATCTTCAGGTATTGGGCATTTGTATTTCCTTCTTTTAAATCTTTTCCGTAGTCTGGAGTTGATGATTCACAAGTGGATCTGCAGGACCTCCAAGCCACTCTTCCATACAAGAAATTATTGATAGCCTAATAATTATGCTGTACTGTACTCTATATTTAATACCAATCAATTAATCTCTTCAGAATCCTATAAGATATATATGACAATCTCAATTTCACATGAATATGAAGCATAGCAATGTAGTGCCTTCTCAAGTTCATACAGCTTTAAGTTCAGATCTGTGACTTCCAATCTCATGCTCTGCCTACCATACTGCCTTCCCAAGAAACTTTTATGAGTTATTTTTACAAAGAAGATTCAAGAAGTCCATTGCTATTCATACAAGCAACATTGAGACTGTTAATGCCTGCTCAAAATACCACAGGTAGCAAATGAATGAGAGGACCATGAAGCCCTTTGTGTTATTACAGCATCTAATTGTCTCATTTCTTTTTTTTTTGGTCTTTTCAAGACAGGGTCTTCTTGTAGCCCCAGCTGTCCTGGAACTCACTGTGTAGACCAGGCTGGCTTTGAACTCATTTCTAAGGATGATAACCGTGAAATACTCCGAGGAATTAACTGACTTCCTAGATACAAAGGCTTGACCAATAGACGAAGGAGGGAGGCTAAGAAAACACAGAGCACGATAATTTGACACATGGGTGTGCTGTTTGCTTTTTCCTACTCTATATACTTGGTGATTCAGCTAAAATGTCAGGGTCTCAGGGCTGGAGAGATAGCCTAGCGGTTAAGAGCGCCGACTGCTTTTGCAGAGGACCCGGGTTCAATCCCCAGCACCCACATGGTGGCTGAGAACCGTCTGTAACTCCAATTCCAGGAGAACTCCAGTTCCAGGGGAATCTGACACCCTCTTCTGACCTCCGTGGCATTGCACGACACGTGTGCACAAACCTACATGCAGACAGTACATTCATACACATAGAAAATAAATAAATAAAATTTTAAAAATATTTTTTAAAAATGTCAGGGTCTCTCCAAAACTTCCCATCATTTTCCAAAGCCTCGTTTTCAGTGTCTATCTTCTGAATGCACCTGTATCAGAACACTTATTATACTACTTGCATTGTGTGTGTGTATGTGTACATACAATAGCAGAGATTGTCCAACACACTTTAAGAAACTCTTTCATGAAACAAGAAGCCTAAGGATAAAAAGCCAACATGGTAAGACCATGCTAAGAAGAGTCAATCCTAGAGCCCCCTACCTTCAGACATGCTATTTGATAAGACAATTAAATAGATTTACCATTTAAACCACCATGACTAGGATATTTGTCCACAGTCAAAGGCATTCCCCTGTTCTCTTTAGTTACTTGCCACTGCCTTTTAGGACATTATTAACGAGCTTTAACATCATTTTGTGGCATTAAAGATATCCTTTTGGACTAGAGAGATGGCTCAGCAGTTAACAGCACTGGCTGCTCCTATAGAGGACCTGGGTTCAGTTTCCAGCACCCACATGGTGGCTAACAACTGTCTGTAACTCTAATTCAATAGTATCCAAAGCCCTCTTCTGGGTTCCCATGGCATGTGGTGCACTTATGTACATGCAAACAAAAAACACTCATGCACATAAAATAAAAACAAATCAGTCTTCAAAAATATCCTTTTTTATTGAATTCATCTTTCTCTGTTCCTCATGCTTGTCATGGGGCCACTCAAGACTCCAATAAATGTCTGCTTAATTGAATTCACTAATGGTAAGCAATTTTAGTACATGATAGTGCTATGACCGAATAAATCTTGGTTTTCATTGGCCAGATCCTATAGGCACCTATTTATTTAAAACAAAACTCTTCCAACTGTGGCTCCAGGAAGCAATCTGCCTTTCGTACAGCCTGGTACAGAATTTGCTAGGCAAGGATTCATTTACTGCTTGTTAATTAGTCAAGTGCTGAGTGCACCACAGGATTCATTTTTACATTATTCACACAATTGCACAATTAGCATTTTAAAAGGTTTTCTAGGAGACTGGCTCAAGTAAGTTTATCTTGAAAAATGTCACAAAAGGAAAAGAATAATTAACAAATCAGTTCCCAAGCAGATTTAGTGGACCCTTGGCTTCAACCTGAAAAGCCCTGAGTGGAGGAATTTCTTCTAGTACCTTCTAGTATGCCCCTACCTCCAGAGAAGCAGCCCTGGTTAGGAGGGGAAGACTTGACAGAGTGACATGTGATGTGGTTTTAGACTACTCAGTCTGAAAATGAACTGAGGGCCCTTGTTCAATTTACTCCAAATCCAACTAATTAGATAGTTACCAGTTTAGTCCTCAGGGTTGTTTTGTTTTGTTTTGAAGACGCTAAAGAACCATATAAGAAACATCTCATCTTTATTAAGTAAAAATAAGTTTTAAAAAGTATATTGTTAAACACCTTTTATATGTTTGTAGTATTGAGAATTGAACCCAGAGTTTAGTCTTGCACATGCTAGATGCATGCTCTACCACTGAGCTACATACCAAGACTCTAAATGTATATCCTTGAACGTACATTTTAATTGTTTCACAGTTTAATCAATAAGAAAATATATGTCAATATACTCATATCTTCTAGAAATCCCAATTTAGGAAATCAGTGATATTCTGGACATTGGGAAATCAAACATCTAGGCCACTTTTTTGCCTCCATCATCCACTGACAGTCTAGAGAACTGTAAAAGAAGAGACACTCTCTTATTCTTATATTTTATTTTTATATGTATGAGTGGTTTGTCTACATGTATTTTAAGTGTACCATGAGCACTCAATGCCCATGGATGCCACAAGAAGGCATTGGACCCCCTGGAACTGGAGTTACAGACAGTTGTTAGCTACCATGAAGGAATGCCTCTTGTATTGCATTAGAACTTGCTATGTCTCTGATGACCTTGAATTATGATCCTCCTGCCTCCACATCCAAAGACCTGGTATAGCACATGTGTACCATCAAACCCAGTTTGTGCAGTATTGAAGATGGAACACAGGACTTTATGCATGATGGGCAATCACTGTACCAACTGAGCCACATCTTCAGCCAAGAGAGACTTTTTATACCTGTCCCTCCTTGCCAACTCTAGAGGGCTCAGAATCTAGAAAGAGTAAGGCTGCAAAAAATCCTTACAGCATAGCCAAGACCAGCTTTTCAGGACTTGTCTGCAGTCCTGGCCACACAGCAAGAGTATCACATGCCTCACTAAGATTTCTACAAGCAATCTTTGGTTTAGGCATTATAGCTCAGCTTCCTAAGACCTTGTAAACAGGCATCATTGATGAAAAGGTCTGGAAACCAGGGTTAAAAAAAAGTCACAGAATCTGGTCCTATCAGAGGTATGGCAACGTCAGCAACATTGTCAACCTTCAGTAAAGAGCTATGTTTAATTACTCACAGATGAGAGGCTTGTGGCTAAATTGGAGAATGTGATTTCTTTGCTGAAAAAGCGCCTGACTAGAGTTCCTATCATATTGTCAAATCAATGTAAGCTCCCAGTAGCATCATTCTTTGGCATCTTATCTCATTAATAAATAACCATTGTTACATTTATTTATTTATTTTAGCCTGTCTCTATAAATGTTCAAGCACCTCTTACATGTGTATTTCAGGTCAGTGATTTATCATCTGATGTTCTTTGTAGCCATTTTTACTACATGCCTCCAGAAAAGAGAGATTGTGATATAAAATGGATAGCTATAACTCCACTCACTTAGCATACAGCAACTACTAGCACAGTTCTTGCCTCCCCCAAATGGCTGTGGAAGGCAGGAGCTTGTAAGTCCACTTTTCAAAATAGATGAGATCTGGAGCCCAGAGAGGCTAAGTAACTTACTGCAAGCCACACAACTGGTTGGTAGCAGAGGCAAGACAAGGAGGCAGGCGCTATGACACCTTCAGTGGACTATCTGCTACCAAACAAAGAGCTCTAGTCTTCTCCCTTCTTTTACCAGATGACTTGAAGATTCTCCTTTCTTCTGTTTTCACTGGATAACCAACCACAGGAAAACATATGCCTACATACATGTATGAAAAATGTAGCTACTACCGGCAATATTCAATGTCAAAGATTAAAAAGTAAAGACTCCCTGGGCTGGAGAGATGGCTCAGTGGTTAAGAGCACTAGCTGCTCTTGCAGAAGGTTTCAATCCCAGCACCCACATGGAGACTAGCAACTGTCCATAACTCCAGTTCCAGGTAAATCCTATACCCTCTTCTGTCCTGTGTGGGCAGTGCATGGCACAGGTACACTTGCATCCATGCAGGCATAACACTCATACACATAAAATAAAAGTAAATAAATCAAAAGAGAAAAAAAAAAGCATAGCTTCCCATCTTTAAGCATGAAGCTAAGGCAACCAAGCACCACCAGGAATTCTCCCTAGGGCCCTAGGATGATGATTTGTTTCTGAGAAGTTTTTGGAAACAGATATTTTCAAGTTCCTGGGGACACACACTGCGTTATCTTCTGACGTATAATTCAGGTTTTCTCTTGGCATTCTCAGTGTTACTCTTTTTCTGGTTCTTTCTGAATCAACATCCCTGATGCCACACTCACTAGTGGCTTCTGTCTAGAAAGTTTTGTTCATATCACGAGGACAGAGCAGCTGAATAAAATTCACAAACCACTGCCAAACCTAACATTTGCGACTGGTGCCATCTCCTTTTCTAAACAGAACACTGTGCGGCAGCTGTCTTGGAGAAACTGATGGGGAACCAAGACCAGTGAGGGGCCCGGCCCACAGAAGCATATGGCAAGAGGAAAAGGAGAAAGAAGACACCAGGCTTCTCTGTCCAGGAAGCTGGAGCCGCAGCCACTGAGCAGAGCAGTCTGTGGGCTGGGTGGCTGTCTCATTGTGCACGTTTGCTTCCTCCCTTCCCTTGGGAGGAATGGCCTTGCCTTTGTCTTCCCTCTTCAGAGCCTCTGAGGGGTGAAAATCGAAACCCAGAGGAAGTTCAAGGGTATCAGGATGCAATTACTCAGGAAGGATAGACTTCCTTTGAGTCCCTCATTTCCAAATCGGAGAATCTAGAAAAGTCAGCGGCTTCATCCCTCTCAGTGCCCATTGCTCCCTCCCCCCAAAAAGGAAAGCTTCTTGTCTTCTCACAGAGACACAGTGCTGCCTGTCTTCAGTGAACAACTTATCTGTTTTGATCAGGGCTTCTCATGTGCTAACTTTCAACCCTCTGGGTTGTTGCAGTGTATGTGTGTGGAGCATTCAGGCTACAACTTTTGACCACATCCATATGCCCAATTGCACAAATGATCTCAACTTTGGAAATGGCCTAAATATACCTTTCCATGAATATTGTCCTGAAAACTCAGTAAGATTCAGTTTACAAACCATCAAACAGCAGGAAACAATCACTAGAAATCTAGTAGCCTCAATCAAACCTGACAAAGGAAAATATTCAGGGAACTCCTATAGAAACTGGTGGCCCTCTCTGACTTGAAGTGGGACAAGCTGAGACAAAGATGGGTAAAGTGGAGACTGTATTTCTCTCATTTCCTTTAGTGGTCTCTTATGTGCTAGAAATTCTTCCCCTAACCATCAATCAGCAAACACAAAATTCACTTGTGTAAAGTTTTGCTGGAAGTAAATGTCTGGGTAGCTAGACCCAGCAGACACTGCAATGGTAGATAATTTGGACTCTGAATGTACTGGCCTATAACATTCCACTGCATACAAAGCACCTGGTGGAAGCAAGAAGTAGAGAAGATTGATTTATATAAACACCTGGAGGTCAGAAAGTTGTGGGGTTTTTTTTTATTTCTTTTTTTTTTAGATGTATTACCATTTTTATTAAAACCATTTTAACTAATGTTGTTTAATATAGACATTTTTACTTTTACTAAGTCCTAAAATACCATATAATATGTAGACAAAGTTTAGGGAAAGTTTTTTACATCATCACAGGCTCCATCAGTAATTGTCAAATAAATGAATAAATGGATTTGGAAAAGACATCACAAACCCATCTCTTTACAGGTAATCCAACCTGACATAGTTCATGATCTAACTTGCTTCCCTAGACTGTAAGCTTTATGAAGTTAGGGACTTTGTCTGATTTGAAATCTACTCTTATCTCTAGCACCTAGAATTGAGTAGTACGTGTCCAATAAATATTTATTGTCTGTTTTTCATGACCGACTTACCTAGGAAACATCATTGGAGAGTGGTGCTTCAACTGACACATAGAAGGATCCTGGTGACATATTCTACTCCAAATATGCTGAAATTCTTCCTAGCACAATCAGGCCTGATCCATGATAGGAAGACCAGTGATTCAATCATTAGATTAACCATGTGGTTTCCAATGAGAGCCAAGGTATGGGCTCAATGTCTATAATCCTGACCAAGTTATGGTTCTGGGTGGGTACCAATAGCTTTGCATCTGCTCAAGCTGCAAACACCCAAAACAAACCACAGTGTATTCTTTTGGTTGGCTGCAGCCCCTCCTAACCTGGCAACCATTACGTATGCATACATGCAAGGGCATGCGTTTCCGCCTGAAGGCATATACTTTTACGACCTGTGTTCATTATAGTGATTTACTGAGGAGGAAACAAGTGCATAAAAGCTAAGTGACTTGACCTAGGCCATATGAAAAGCTGCAGAGGCAGGATTCACTTCGAGAGCAGGAGGCCTCAGTGCAGTCAGGCTGTATACTGACAAAGAATAGGTTTCCTCCTTGTCTGCAAAGGGCCAGCACACACAGGAAAACGTCAAAGCTCTCCCTTCTTTCTAAAGTCACTAGAAGACCAGTTCCCAGCAGCTACCCCTCCAACTGGTCATGCCACCTCTAAGCTTAGAGTCCAGAGGGAACATTGCGACACAACTATGCCCCCCCCCCAGAGTGTTTCAGCTTTGCTTGAAAAGCCATAGAGCATAGCAATTCTCAACTATCTCTCCTAAGTTATGGGACACAAGAACAAACCTAGAATTTTCAGAAATCTCCTTTTAGCCAGCATTTCTCCACTTATGTTTATGCCAAATATTTCTCCTGGAAACACTCCCAAGCAGCCAAAGAAATGGCTGAGTTGAGTTTTATTTCTTCACCTTGTTTCCACCATGGTAGGGTTAAAAAGTAGAGGATAGCTACAAAGCAAGCAAACGAAGAGAAAGGAGGAAAAGATGAGAACTGAACGAAAGTGAGACACCAGCTCTACTAGCATCTTGATTTGGACTACCCATTCTACAGAAAAATGAGAAATGAATGTTCTTTCTTTAAAAATGTAACATACAGGAGCTGGAGAAGGTGGCTCAGCGATTAAGAGCACTGACTGCTCTTGCACAGAATCCAGATTCAATTCCCAGAATCCACAAGGCAGCGAACAACCATCTATAACTATAGTTCCAGGGAATCTCAAGCCCTCTTCTGACCTCCAAAAGTATTGCCCAACATGGCTACACTTACACCCATGCAGGCAACACACTCATACACAAAAATTAAGAAAAAAAAAACTAAATAAAATATTTTTTAATTTTTTTTATTAATTTTATTTATTTCTGTATGTGTATGAATGTACTGTGCATGTAGGTCTGTGCACCCGTGTCGTGCAATGCCGCAGAGGTCAGAAGAGGGTGTCGGATTCCCCTGGAACTGGAGTTCTCCTGGAATTGGAGTTTCAGACGGTTCTCGGCCGCCATGTGGGTGCTGGGGATCGAACCCGGGTCCTCTGTAAGAGCGGTCAGTGCTCTTAACCACTAGGCCATCTCTCCAGCCCCCTAAATAAAATATTTTTAAAAATATAAATATCAGCTCCTGAAAAACCAATTTCATTATGGACCTTAGCATATGCAGACCGCACTGGGTCAGCCCAGTAGCCCCATCAAGAAAGAGAGTGTGAAGGCAGAGGTCTTGACAACTTCCAGCAGAGCAATCAATACAGTTACAGTTTCCTCACTCTGCAATTCTGGAATCTTTCCTTGTCTTTTTTTGGAAGTGAGATTAACACCACTAAATAATAGAAGACCTACATTCTTGAAAATTTAATGAGTGTCCCACATCAAGCAGCTGTCAATTTTATTTACTTGTTTTTCTGATGAAGTGTTTTATTCCTAACATTCACAGAGGGTCCTGCCTTCATCCTTGACAAGGGGAAAGTGAGAGGGAACCCTAGATGGCAGGAAATCCCAACTTCCTAATTAATCCATTAATTCCCAAGGCGAGAATCAGCCTGTCTTTCCCCTAAACCACTTGACAGAAAGCGCAGAACAGACAATAAACCACCTACAGGCAAGTCTCATTTCACTGTGTTGGAAATACTTGCCAGTTCCAGCAAGATTCTCATGTGGTGTATCTTTGAGTTGGTTGTTCCAGTGCCCAGAAACCATCCAAAGTGGCACCCTGTCTTTTAAGCTGCCCTTTAAAGCTCCTCTCTCTGGCCCCTAATCTCTCTTCCCATCTCTTGTGACACCTGTCAACTCTTTAGTGCCAAGCTTCAATTCTTTCTTGAATAACCACTTCTCCAACGTCCTTTCCAACAGTTGACTAAGGCCGATTCTCTCTGTACCTTTCCTATCCATCAGAAACAATACCACTGTCAGAGGTAATCTGAGCTGTGTCTTTACTCCAGAGATGCTGTGTGGTTCAAGATATCAAAATTATACCCCACTCCCTGTCTCCCCAGTAACGTCATCAAAAGCTGCACCCTAGAGATCAATCCTTTCTTCCAAAATCATGTCTGTATGGCCTGTGGATGCAAGAGAAGGTGAAATTCACATTTGCCTGTGCCCTTGAAACTAATGATTAAGCCTCATTTTTAATTACAGGGGCATTTGAACTAAGCATGCTTTCTAATTTCTTCACTGCCCTCCCTGCTTCAATTGTCCTGGCTATAAAAGGTTGCCATTAAAGTTCAACTGAACCCTAAACAGACAGGTGGTCTTGCATACATGCTTCATTCATTGAACATTTACTTCTTGGAGTCCACTGTGAGCCAAGCTCCAGTCATGAGTAAAGAAGTCAATGTGAACAAAGAATTCCATCTGGAAAGAAGACAGACATTTGTTTCCTGCCCTTGGTGACTATTAATAGCCATAGCTTCTCCCTAGACACCAAGTGGAGCGATGAGGGAGACAGTTCTGTGGCAGACACTTTGTCATCTACAGAAAAGCAAGTGACAACTCTACATAAAATGGCAGCTGGCTCTCCAAATGACCCACCATGGTGCTCTCCTGGTCAGTGCTGGATTTCCTCAGTCCACAGCACTTAGCAACTTCAGACATGCTACTATTGCCTTTTGGATTCATTATGATTAAAATGTTCATTATCTGCCTGCTACCTACTAGACTTCCATGACAACAGGGGCAGAGAGTTCGTCTGCTTTGTCCAAAACAACAGCAACAAAAATCCAGCCAGGTGTTGGTAACTCCATACTAGCACTTTAGAGGCAAAAGCAAGAGAAGCATGAGTTCAAGATCAGTCTGGACTACGGAGCAAAATCCTGTCTCAACCCCCACAATTTGTTGTTGATGTTGAATGATTTAATGGAAGCTAGAAGCAGAAGAAGCCTTGGCACGAAGAACCTAAAAAGAACTGTACATCTTAAGTCAGGGCATGACATAAAAATCACTCCAACAATGATTTTCATCATAGCTATATAAACCACCTTTCTCCTTCTGTTTTCTGGCACTTGCAGAGAGTGTGGACGAGACAGAGAATTTGGGGGCTATTTTGAGGTGCTTTTTTATTTGAGGTCTTTCCATAAAGCAGACTCTGAAAGGATGATTTAGCTTAAGAGTGGATTCTTTGGGAAGCCAGTAAGAAGAGGCAAGAATGAAGGAAATCAGCACTAAGTTATGCGGGCAAGGGGAAGGGCTTAGTGCTTCTGAGTGTGCTCTGACAGAGTGAATAGACTGTACCTCATCAAGGGAGGAAAGATCTAGAGTGTCCTTCCACCAATCTTCCACCTTGGTTGAGGGCTACTGTGGTAGAGGGAAGGATGAGCATGCTTCTGCAACCCTGAGAACCACTCAGATTGCAGGGCTAGAGGCAGGAAGCTGAAAGTTCATAACTGATTGCCCACTGACCTACAGGTGACCTTTGGGATGGGGCAGGGACACGGAGAGCACCTGCTCCCACTCGATGCTGTTTTTCTTTAGACCTGCTACACCTGTGTGAGGAGCAGTAATTGGTTTTGTTCTTTATTAGTTGTCACGTCAGCCTGTCCCTCATTAGTCTGGTTGCCTGGTGCTTGGATTTTTTTCTCTCCATCAATAAAAGCAATTGAAGTGTTCCCTCTAGGGAGAAATAGGGAGCGGGAGCTGGAGAGGGAGAAGGAGGAAGAGGGAGAGAGAGGAGGGGGAAGATCTGAAAATGGAATCTTAACGTGTTTGAAAAAGGCAGAAGCAAAGCTGCTTTCAAATCAAAACAGCATTGAGAAAAAAAATAGAAGAAAAATGCCCACGGAAAAGTCCCACTTTTTCTCATTCATTGTTAACAGTCTAAAATAAAGCCCTCTATAAATATGAGGCACTGGGATGTTTGGAGAACATCAACCTACTCGAGTTTAAAACATGACACACATTTCTGAGGAGCTAACTGTAAATTGTGTCATATACTGAGAGGTTTTTTTTTTTTTTTACATTTTACTTGCTTTTAAAATGCAAGACTTCCCGGCCAAAACAATCTGATCAGGGGAAATGTTTCTTGACTAGAAACGGCAATAAATGTTTATAAAGGGAATTTGAATTTCACCCAGCTTACATATCTGAATTTGATTTCCGGCAACTGAACTTTCAACTGAGATCATTTACTGAATGAGTTATTTGTTTTTCCTCTAGAATACGACTTCTGGTCTGCTGGAATGTGTGCACATATGTGCATACACAAGTATACACACATACACATATACACATACACACATACACATACACATACTCACACTGGGGGGGTGTCTAGGAACATTGTCTTTGGGTTACAACAAAACTTACAGGACAGGGATGTGGCTCAGGAGTAAGAGCTTGCCTAGTATGCACAAGGCCCTAGGTTCCATTCTTCCACCAAAAAATAGTCTGAAAATACCCTCTTTAAGAGATGGAAAGAGGACCCCAGTATGGAGCACGGAGGTTTGCCAAGGAGGAACATTCAAGCACTTCCTTGGGGAAAACATGACATCTTTTGGTAGAAAGAAAGAAGGAAGGAAAGAAAGAAAGAAAGAAAGAAAGAAAGAAAGAAAGAAAGAAAGAAAGAAAGAAAGAAAGAAAGAGTCCTCTAACTCAGGTGATATGTATGTATGTATATATGTATATATTCATGTATGTGTATATATATTGAAGCGATACAAGTTGGAGAAAAAATGGAATTTCCATGTTAAAGCATCACTGTATTTTAATGCTTTTTGGTATCACAAGTTTAATTTATGTTACTTTGATGCTATGTGTACTCTAAAGTTCAACTTAAAATAAAATTTAAAAAAAGAGAGGTGGAAAGACTTCAAAAGCCAGAGGTAGTGGTTGAGCACAAGGAAACAGAGTTTTCCAGACAGCTGGGAAGTTACTCATATGAACTCACAGCAATGGTGACAGCATGCACAAGTCCTATTCAAGTTTAAACCAGACAAAAGACCAGCATAGATATGAGGAAGTGGGGAAGGAACCTCAACCTTACCTGAGGAACTATAAGCAACCGATGGGCTGCTGGGAGTGGGACGGTCTCTTTTAAGGGTGTGACTTTTGATAGGTTAACCAGGCTCCAGTGGATAAAGTTACACCAAAGGGCAGTTGGGGACGCACATTTGACTCTATAGGCCATATTATGTCTATATATATATATTAAATTATATCTTATAATATATATATATTAGATATAGTGAGAAGAGCGAGAGAGAGAGGAGGAGGTATTATGTACATATGTACGCTCTACGCACACACACAAAACAACCCAACATGTTGTGTGTATGGTTGGTGTGCAGGTGTGTTAGATGCTTTGAATTGGGCAGGTGGGCAATAAGAAAGTTGGGATGGGGAGGGAATCTAAATGCTATCCAAAATATATTTATGGAAATTCGCAAAAAATCTACTCAATAAAAAAAAAAAGATGGCTAGGATCAGAGAAACAAAATTAATACCAAGTGCCTGGAGAGGTTGTGGGGAAAGGGGAAACACTCATCCACTGCTGGTGGGAATGTAAACTCATGACAGCCACTGGAAAGCAGTGTGGAACCTTGGAAGACTGTGATGACTTGCCACCCGACCCAGCCATCACCACTCCTAGGCATGTACCCTCTAAGACTCACACCCACCACAGAGATACATGCACGGCCATGTTTATTTCAGCTCTCTTCACAATAGCAAGGGGCTGAAACCAACCTAAATGCCCCTCAACTGATGAGTGGATAGAGAAAATGTGGTACATCTACACAATGCAGTTCTATGCAGCAATAAAGAAAGACGACATCATGAGCTTTGCAGGAAAATGGCTGGAGCTAGAGGACATCATGCTGAGTGAAGTAACACAGTTCCAGAAAAACAAACGACGAATGGTACCCTTCATCTGTGGATGCTAGTGCCAATTACCTAGTTGTAAGTATTTCTTGTGCACGGACCCTTGAGCTTTTGTCCAAAGCAGCTGGGAGTGATGCATATTGGAAACAACAACAACAACAACAAAAACAACAACAACAACAACAGAAAGGACTGCATCGAAGAACTAACTGAAACTGAACTTCTGCTCAAACAGTCAACTTCCTCATGGAGAATATTGAGAAAGACTGAGAAAGAGATGAAAAGCATGTTTGGCAGAATGCATGAGCTCTGGTGGGGTGGGGGAATGGGGGGGTCACGGGTCTAGATTTGATAAAAAAAAAGTAAGTTTAAGAAAAAAAAAAGGAAAAAAAAAGAAATTCACAAAAATTCAATAAAAAGGAAGAAAAAGCCCTTCTTCCATGTAGGAAATGGAGAGAGCACAGTAAGATAATAGCTGACACCTACTGAATACTTGCTATATCCCAGGGCTGACCATAAATAGCTTTTTTTCTTTATTCATGAAGACACAATCTACTTATGAAATATCTTGGGCAGCCAGAACAAAGAACAGGCTGTGTTATGAGTTTTGATTATATCGCAATGCCAATGGATTTTCTGGTGTACATGAGAAAAACATTCTAGTTGTTATTGACTGTTATTATATATGAAGCTATCTGTTTATGTTCTGAGTGTTTTGATATGTGGGAACTGATTTAATCTATACCCTCTATGCAACTCGTGACTTTTCCAGTCCCATTTTTACAAAGCTGGAAACTCAGACAAAAAGTTAATAACGGCTCTCTCAAGGTCACTTAACCTATTAGTGACAGAGACTGACTTTGGACCCTGAACCTACTTTCTTAACTATTAATTAACCCAACACTGGGCTGTAAGAAGCCTTCAGGCTCTACCTCTGCCTACGTGGAAACCTAAGCCTTAGTACCCCAACTAAAATCTCACGGTATTCTTCAGAGCTATTGAGTGCATATACTTTTCTGATCATTTCTGGCAGCTGGAAAATGCTAATTCTTTAACTTGCACTATTGAATGCTCACATAATTAAAGAACATCATTAACCACAAAACTGTTCAGGAAAGTCATTATAGCCTTTGGTTTGTATATGTTTTGCCAGCATTTGGGAAGTGCTTAGTGTCTATTTAGCAGAAATATTTTACGTTACTTCTTGGACAAAAATAGCACATAACTGACACTCAGAAGAATTTTTGAATGAGTAAACTAGTGAATGAATGGTCAAAAATTATATCAAGGCATATGTTCTCCCTTAAACTGCAGAACTGTTGTATCAGGACAGTCCTGAGGAATACTGTCTCTACTTTAACACCTACTCCCATTCCACTGTACAGATGAGGAAATGGAAAGTATTTACTAGGGCAGGAAGTGGATGAAGGGAGGAAGATAAAATGAGAATAGTCTAATTTCTAGCTTTACTTAAGTCTGTTCTAATCTTTCTGCATTATTATCATTTAAAGAAAAATTAAAGCCAATTTTCACCATGTCAGCTAACAAACCAGAACCATACTCCAAGGTCAAACATGAATGATTCTTCAGCTGTTGGCTACTGGGGGACTAGTAAGAAAAGTTGACTTTGGGTTCATATTTAATTTACAACTAAATTTGATCCCAATTTCAAACTGTGAAATTCAGGTGACTATGGATGTGTCGGTGTTGAAAAGATATTCTTCATATCCCATTCTCTGATTTAGGCATGTAGGAGGCATTTGACCTAATCAAAATTAAAATGAGAGACAATGTCAGATTTAAATAGTCATTTACTAGCAACCCTGGGAATATGAAGTATGGAGGTTCCAGATGGCTGATGTCTCTATAGAAGGTCATCTTTATTTTCTTGTGTATTTGAACCTTTTCTCAAATTAGGTCCGCAAGGAGTTCAGCGGATTCATATAATTCCCCAGGTTCCTATTTATCTTTCATGTGTTCTGACTGTGGTTTATAAAACTAACAGAGCTAAGTATTGAAAGACTGAGGACATTGATGAACCCTGGAAATTTGGGGTGTGGTGTTAAGGGATGAAACACTGTCTACACTTAACAGTTATAAAAGATATTACTGTCAATTCGATTTGTTCTCCCCCACTAACTGGAGAATTAGAAGATAAAGGAAAACAAGAGAAAGATAACAGGCTAAAGACCCGATCGTTGCCAATTGTGATTGACCAGATAACCTTGGGGGCGTTTGCTTTCTCTCCTTGTTTGTTCTGTCTGAGTTGGGATGAGAATGAATATAGCGTTTGTTTTCTTTGAAGATTTGCTTCTGATGACAGATTTAGGGAATGTATCAGGGCTGGCTGGATGCCCATCCCTCAACCTTTAGATGCCGTAAGTTGAACAGACCTGGAGAAGGTCCATCAAGTTGACTCTCCCCATCACTTCTCCTTGTGACAGGGAAGGGAAAACAATCGTGTGTTTATCCTCCCCATTGACATCGTGCAGATGTGTTTTCTTAATGGGACTTGTGACACGTTTATTTTCTCTTTGGTGCTTGGACCAGAGAGTTTTTCACATCTTTCCCAGCTGCACAGGGACAGACTATTGGTAACTTCTTGTTACTTCAAACTAATTCTCTTACTCTGTTTGTTTTGGTTTAAGTCATTAAAACCACACAAGCAGCCCTTGGGAGAAAGGTTATTTAATTAAGGGAAAGTTCTTTAGAGCACCATCCCTAAGATCTTCTCATAGTTCATCTTCTGGGTGGAACAAAACAGAAGGGATGAGGGATGAGATGGGATAAGAAAACAGTAATGTTTGCTTCATATCAATACTTCTGAGAGAAACTCAAGGAATCAGAGAAAGGTAGAAACAGATGACAATCTAGCCACCTCTTTACCTTTATCTGACAATGTCTCTAGTAATATAAAGTAGAAATTCACTTCTAACGATGCAATGCCAAATTCCTTCCTTTTTTTTTTTTTTTTTTTTTGTCTTTGAGACAGGGTCTCCCTGTAGCCCCAGCTGTCCTGGAACTCGCTCTGTAGACCAGGCTGGCCTTGAACTCACAAAGATCCGCCTGCCTCTGCCTCCTGAGTGCTAGGATTAAAGGCGTGCGCCACCACGTCCGGCTAATGCCAAATTCCTAAATGCACACTGAATCGTCTTATTTGCTCATAGTCTATAATGTTAAAGTATTTAAAGGTAAATATGTAAATGATTAACCATGCTGTGAGTCACAGATCCAACTATCACAGGTGACCAAGAATAGTAGAGGAATTACAAATAAGATATTTTATAAATTATATTTAAGGGATAGCTTTTCCTGGATACAATACCCTGGACAATAAGAGAACTATTGAACCACTAATAACCTTCCACCTTTCATTCTGCACTCTGCCACAAGGCATAGAGAATCAGTTATAGTAGATACAATCCACTTCCTCCTGTACAATGGATCTATAGCCCAATTATGTTGAGATTCCAGTGCAGGTTCAACTTCTGGAATGAAATAGGCTCAATCACATCTGAGGGACAAAACTGCAGGCAAAGAAATGCAAATAAGACTTTGGGCAATCAGAAAAGATGAACTAACCTCTAGCCATATCTTATCATGCCTCCACATACGCAACCCAGACTTCACAGATGCACTAGCCAATGGGTGTACTAACAAATATTTATTGCACATCTACCAAGTACAAGAAATATAATCAACAATATAGACATAAGTTTATTGCTGTCATGTAACATTAGTAGAGGAAAGTAATGAGAAATGGCATAAAAAGGAATACAAACACTTCTCTATTGTTGAGAAGGTAGATGAAGGTTACAGGTAGATGAAGGTTACAAAGAGTGTGATGAGATGCAGTAAAATGAGACGAATAACTCAAGTATGCAAAGAGGGCATTAAAGCTAGAGAAGGAGACGTTAAGGCCATAGAAATGAATGAAAGCTCAGAGGAAACAGCAGGTCTGAATGCTCTGAGGGAAAAAAAGATTGTATTTTTTAAAACTTGTGATGGGCCACCACAACAAGGGAATGCTGGGTAGGGGTGGGTTGTACATAGCATAGCATGGTACTAGAGAGGCGTGAAGCGCTTGCCAGGTCATGAAGGGACCTATGGGCCATGAGAAAGAGCTTGCATTCCATCCTCATTGCAGTGGGAAGCAAATGAGGAATTTTCAGAGGAGAACACTATTGTATGACCCATGAGATAAAAGATTAGTCTTATAACTGTGTGAAGAATGGACTATAGAAAATACTAGAGGACACAAGGAAGACAAAGAGGAGAAAATCGCTGTGGTCAGGCAACAGGAGATGATGGCTTAGACAGTGGTCCTGGAGACTGAGAGGAAAGGATGTTAGTGGATGTTTTTTCCCTCGCATTGTCATCATCTCTTCTGAAGAATGGATACCATGTTAAAACACACCGTGATGTCCAGGTTACAGGAAGCAGGGCCATCCCATGCATCAGTTCTGTCATCTGTGAATAGTGACCTCATAAAGCTGCTGAAGATCTGCTTAGAATAATACCCAGCACTCAGACAGTGTTAACAAAAACAAAATTGTGGGCTGTCACTGTGCCTTCAGATAATTGTAACTATTCTCTGATGGCTCACTATGTACCGTATGCCTGATATACATTATATCACTTAGTTTTTACTCTAAACAGTGCTAACACATATGGCAAACCATATGGGTGCTCCATTAGATGCTTGTATAAGCCTTCCAAACCCAGTTCATATGGAAGAAGAAGGGCCTTTCTGAGGCTACTTTCTTTTTTTTTTTTTATTTAACATTTTTTTTATTGATGCTTTGTGCATTTCATACATCATTTTCCAATTCAGTTCAGGCATATTTCCCTTTCCCTTCCCCCCCACCCCCGCCCCAACCGAGATCATGTATTCTGCCATAACTGTCCTGCATATTTCTCTCAGTTTTTTTTCCCATTTTTTAGCTATAAGTGATAATCCATGAGTACAAGCATCCTTCATGTAAAACCAATTTGCAGGCTGTTGTGCCCAAACACCCACAGCCCCACCTTCCAGCGTGGGGTGAGGGGTTGTATGTTCAATCAGGTTAATCAAATAAGTGTCCAGACTACATCGCTGTTGTTTCACCATTCACCCCAATCGCAGCCCTTACATTCTACCACGCCCCCTCTTCCGCAGATTATTCCCTGGGCTTAGAAAACTTTCTAAGAGAGCCACCTTGCCTAGTTGTCACTCTAGAGTTGAAAGAACTGAGCCATGGAAAGTCTCACTGGCACAGTCCATGGTTTTCATGTGAGCTGACCAAGACACTAAGGAAGGTGGGAACTGCCTTCCTTGCTGTTCACAGGCAGAGCATCCCGTGAACATGCTTGATTGGCTAACTCTGAGGAGCAATTATCAGAGGCCTGCATTGTAGCAGCGTCCATAATTGAAATTGTAGAGTTAGGTAGGAAGGCTGAGAGAGGGGGTACATCTAACTGTATCTGGAAGGAGAAGGAAAAGAAACTAGGGAGAGAAAAGGTACATACTCTGTATTCCCATGTGTGCTGGATAGCTTTGGTGTCAACTTGACACACCTGGGTTGAGGGAGCCTCGGTTGGGGAATTGGCTCCATTGGATTGGCCTGTGGCCACATCTGTGGTGTATTGTCTTGATTGTTGAACAGTGACAGTATAAGAAGGCGGGCTGGGCATGAGTCAGAGAGCAAGCCAGTAGAGAGCAAGCCAGTGAACAGCAGTCCTCCATGGCCTCCAGGTTCCTGCCCTGAGTTCCTGTCTTGGGCTCCCTAAGTGATGAAATGTGACCCAGGAGATGTAAGCTGAATAAACCCTTTCCTCCCCAAGTTGGTGTCAGAGTGTTTTGTCACAGCAATGAAAGACAAACTACGACACCATGTCTACATTACTCCTCTACAGTATTTTTCATCTAGTCCCTTTCATTTTCTTTTCTCTACCCCTTTATTTCCTCCCTGTCTCCTTCTTGTCTTTCCTCTTCCCTCTCTTTTCTTCTCTCTCTCGTTTCCTCCTCTTCACTTTTGTCCTTTCCTTCTGCCTGTCTCTCTCTTCCTCTTGTGTCTCCTCTCTCTTCTTCCTCTTCTCCCTCTTCCATCCACCCCCACCCCTCCTAAAAAATGCTTCATTTCTTCACTACTGACTGGCTGTTTTTCCCCAGGCTGTGATCTGGGTCATGGGCAATGTGTGTAAGGGAGGTAACAGCCCCAGGAAGATATCCATTTCCTCCTAGACAAAGAGCAGGGGTCAACTTTGCTTGTTTATTTATTTATTTTCCTTCCAAGCTATAGATCATTCTCAAGTGGATGAGACAGCACATAACCCCAGTGCAGTCTACCAGGGATGCAGCCTGTGTGTCTGCACAGGGGACTGGGCTGAGGGGGAAGGAAATCAACTGTCTTTTTCATTTAGGTCATCACAGAAAATGAAGTGAGTGTGTGGCAGGGGGTGGGCATAACTATCCTAACCACAGTGGCTGCAGAGAAATTCCATCCTAGCTTCACCTTCTGCCCAAGGCTTTAAATGCAATTACTACATTCTCATTCATTTAATGTACCCAGAGCACAACTGGTTACTGAGAAACACAGAATCCAACCACTTTGGGCCCCAATTGGGATCAATCTCTTACAGTTTCTGTAATTATTTTAAAAATAAATGAATTAACTATGAGCCTCACCCTAGAGGCCAAATCTTCGGTTCTGTGTTAAGTAGAATCAAGATGAGAACTATTATTAGCTTCACATGGGAAAAGGGCATTTTGCTTTCACATTTGAGAGCACAGAAAAGAGATCAGTTTGACAGGCAGATGAATAATAATAATGATGATGATAATAATATTATTAACTCTGAGAGCTAGGCCTTGTACCCACTCAGTGCCCATGTGGGCATGACAGCCCCACTGGGTCAAACAGGGTGGGCAGAAGCCTGCCCTCCATAGCATGAGACCAGACCAATATCGAGGCTGTTTATGGCGTATCCCGTTGAACCTAAGGGACAAACATCCTTGATGTTTCCTCTGTCATAATTACAAGCTGTGACAGATCAGATAATGTGGCATGTTGAGAAGCTTTTTAAAGGAAAAAAAAAGTCCATGAATTAAAAAAAAAAATAACCCTAATGCTCTTAGAATCTCAGTATCCTCCCATATCAAGCAGAGCAGGAAAAGGAAGATGAAGAATTCTAAGGCCTATTTTAGCTCTCAATTTCCATCACTCATTCATTAATTCAGTCATTCATTCTTCAACAGATTTATTAAGTAACCAAACCTGGAACTCTATGTTAGGTATATCATGAGACAGGATTTCTCTTCTCAGGTGGGTCAAGTACAGTGGAGGCTGGTATGTACAACATTAAAGAAACAGCTCACAAAGAACTGGGAGAACATTAAATACTGTTCAACTTCCATGGCACAAAAAGGCCTTCCTGGGCCACATGCTATAGATCCAAAGAGATACTCAGTGAAAGTCATAAGTTAGAAAGTCAATTTATGCTTGCAATTTGTGAGGAGATTCTTGGCTTGAAATACTCCCCTCCAAACTGTGACTGTAGGAACCATAGGGTTAGCAATGCCTAGGAGTTATATCATGGTTAAACTGAGTACCCAATGGATGCCTGTGTGTGACGTTTTGGATGTGGTACATAGATATGAGTAGAACATATGAGTCATCTACTACATGTGGCTGCTCTGTAGGTAATCATGATGTCCTACAGCCAACCTGGCCTTTGTAAGTTTTGCTGTGAAGTTTTCTTGAATAATGTAATTGAATGGAATTCACTTCAGGGCTGGTGTAAGGGCATGAGAGGCAGTCAGTGAGCCATGCTAACCTCTAGTCCAGCAGTCCAGGGGGGCATGGCTTCATTGTTCTCTGTTTGAAGTCACACTGCAGTGCCATGGAATGCGTGTCAGTATCTACTACTGTATCTCAAAGCATCTTCAAATCCAGAGATTTAAAACAAAAATGGCATTATTTCTAAAGATGATGTGGATTTACTAGGCCGTTTTTACCTGGGATCACTCATTTGGCTGAGTGCAACTGGGGAGTGAGCAGAATAGAAGTTCTGAGATAGCCCTGCTTACATGTCTAGGTGGTGGTGCTGGCTGTAAGTGGGGTGCTTGGATTCTCCTCCACACAGCCACTACATTAGCTTCCTGCCAATGGAGCCCCAGGATAGCATTCAAAGGGGACAAAGAAGACACTGCAAGGCCTCTTAAAGCCCCAGGCTCTGGAACTTGAACAGAATCACTTCTGCTCAGAATAAGTCAAAAGGTTAGCCCAGATTCAATGGGGTGGAGAAATAGACTCCATCTCTTACTGGGAGTTACTGTGAAGAATTTGTGGTTGCACTTAATTTGCCATAGGGATGAGAAAGAAATCTTGAGGGGAATTTTTGCAATGTGGTTAGCTTGAGGCACAAGGTTCTGCATGGAAAACATTGGGCTCGCCTTAGAAATGTGGCTGAGAAGAGTTATGAGCCTAAATAAACATTTCCACATTCAAGAATTTGAAGGAGTATTGGAAGGTGCTCAGGACATATCTCTTAAAGTCTGGGTGTTTAGGTTAAACATATGAAAGTGCTGATATTTGAGTATTCGGGCTAAAAAAAAGGAATTTCACATGTTCTAACGTAACACATGCTGAGAAAGCAACCTCTAATTTACAGCTGTTAGAGGGAAAAGGGTCCTAGGAAGACAAGTATGTGGCTTGGTAGTTGCCTTTTCTACCATATGCACCACATACACATTTCAATGTGTGTTTGCACGCCATTCTGAAACCATATAAGGGTCATCATTTGAAACCCTCAAATTGCATAGGACAGTCCAAGTGTGGGCATTCTGGAATACACAGTCCTCTGTCTAAGCCAACGGTTCTCAATCAGAGGTGGGTTGTATCTCCAGTGGGCACTTGGTAATGTCTGAAAACATTTGGTTGGCATAATTGTGGGAAGGTGTGACTGGCATCTAGTAAGAGCAAGTAACACATTGCTAAACCTCCCCATAGCAAAGTATGTGGCCCTAAATATCACATTCATCAGTGCAAAGGTTGTAAGGCCTGGTCTAGGCTGATGAGAGGTAATTCCACATCTGGTTTCTCAACTTCAGCAAAAAAATAGTATTACTGCTTTTTTTGGGGGGGGGTCTTTTTATTTATTTTTTTTGAGGCAGGGTCTCCCTATAGCCCCAGTTATCCTGGAACTCGCTCTGTAGAGCAGGCTGGCCTTGAACTCACAAAGATCTGCCTACCTCTGCCTCCCAAGGGCTAAGATTAAAGGTGTGCACCACCACTCCCGGCAGTATTACTGCCTTTAACAGCTCTGCTTGCATCCAAAATTCTATACATTATATATCTGTGATGTTATTTTCCTCAGTTTTCTATGTAAATTTTATGTGAATAAGATGAATGTGCATGAGTGTATACTAAATAACCAGTTAGTTTTGGGCAATGTAGCTAGATCAGATTGTAGGAATACACTGAGTCTGGAAGAACATAACCTTTTGGGAGAACATGCGTCCATACTAGATTAAGCATACCACTACCCTGAAAAATCAGACTCAAGCCTACACACTGCCAACTCTTCTTGCATGGTTTTCCTATTCTGCTCCCTTCCCCACTGCATCATACACACTTGCCACCCACAGAAACCACACACAGTCCTTCCTTCTTGGCTTTCCATTCAACCTCTCATCACACACCAATCCTAGAGAATAACAAAAGACTTCTTGCATGACTGATCAGCCCTGTGTGGCTTTTGTGGTTATGATATAAAGTTCCCTCCCAAATCTGAATAGGATTGCAGTGACATCAAATCTTTTTCTTTTCAATGTATTTCATCTTCTTCATCCTCTGGCACTCTCCCCAGCAGCGTCAAATCAACTAATTCAGAGTCATTAGAAAATCCTTAGGCTGTAAATGCTTATTTCATCAGCTTCCTCTTTGTTGGGATGTTCCCCACCTCTACCTCCTTCTAGTTGTAGCAAAGACACCAGTGCACTAAAGGAAATCTTTGCAAACCATCACCATCACACAGTTAGCAAACTTTCACCATATTCCAGGTATTAAGGTCAATCCTGATCTAGCATCCATCCAATGATACTATCTTAACTTCCTTCAACTATGGCAGGTGGACTCAGCTACATGGAACAAAGAGGTAAGCTCAAACCCTTTCTCTACCAGTGCCTTGTACATTGCATGTATTTGTCTTACGGTGTCATACATGAAATCCCCAGTAATTTCGCTTAGAAAAGGCATACTAGAGTCATAAGACGAACCTAAAAATGGCACAAATCATGGCACAGAAGCAGGTGAAGGAGCCTGCTTTCTTTCTAGGAAGTTACTATGTAAACTACAGTGGGTTGATTTGCTGGCACCCTATGTCAACATTTTTTGACTAAAGTTCTACAGAAATGTTTCAATTGTTGGTCCTTGGCCCAGAGGGAATTTTAGGGATTCAGCCAAGTATATCCCCAAATATACAGGATATTACGATTCTACTGAAAAGTACTAAAGTCTGGAATTTCATACCTGCTTCTTCTAAAATTTAAATGTGGTTTTCATTCAGTAAAATAGACAGACATTTCAATTAATAGTATACATTTTGATAAATGTATATACCATGGACAACTATCCTCGGATTTTACAAAAGTATAAAAAATATTTTTGTTATTTTTGAGATAGGGTCTCCCTTTAGTCCCAGCTGTCCTGGAGCTCTCTCTGTAGACCAGGCTGGCCTTGAACTCACAGAGATCTGCCTGCTTCTGCCTCCCAAGTGCTAGGATTAAAGGCATGTGCCACCACACCTGGCAAAAATTCTTTATTATTCCAAATATTCCATTCGATTTTTATTAAAGAGTTAAAAGATTTAGAGAAACCATAACAGTAAGAAAGTTCTCCTCCTTAACAATCTACATATACACACCCCTATGAGTTAGGAGCAGCCACCATCAGCATCTTCCTGGTAGTCCTTTTGCCTCTCATTTTGGTTCACTGCACTTTATTTCCAAAGGCCACTGTCTGCATCTTTTTGCCTGGCCTTCCCACACAATTGAGAAAAACCACTCTGTCTATAGGTTTGGCTAGTCAGGCTGCAGAATTAGAAATTCCCAGGAGCCTCTCCCAACAAATAACTCTTGAGAGTTGGAATATAAATTACTGACCTGTCTCCTACCTCAGGTCGAACACTCTGGGTACTCTGTCTACACTGTGTGCAGAAGTTTCCTCTTGGTATTCAGTTCCAGTTGCTCACCATGGTTGTTCATGTAGTAGTACGTCCTTGGCTTCAATAACCTTTCCATCTCTTTTCTCTATTCTTCCAACTAGTATTGTTTTTGCTCTCTCCAACTGTTACACTTGAACCTTTCTTAAGGTTTGCTTCTGAGGAACCCTCCTAAGAATCCCTGTATAGTCTCTTCCATTTCCAGGCAACAGTGTAGACTTTTACCACATTGTGCACATGTGTTACAGAGAATATTGAAATAAAATATCAGAAAAAAAAAATAAAAACCACAAACTCCAAACTCTTGTTCATCAAACTAGGAGTCTCTTTTGACCAAGGCACAAACACATTTAGATCTTTTATATCATCTTCCAAGATGAGACAAATGTGTCCCAATACTCTACCCTTCCTTCTCACAACCTCTTATGTCCTTTCGCTATTTTATTGCCCTATTTGGGGAGATTAACATCATGCTTTCTGCTCCCAGAGAAAGAATATCTTCCCTGAACTGCTTCAGTGACTCTTATTTCTCATTAAAACTTTGCTCATGAGCCTGGGTCAGTTCTCTATTTTCTAACAGCAGTCACCAGGGAGTGGGCAGCTCTCCAAACCCCAAACCAGCAGCCTTGCCAAGCCAAGCTAGTGCCTTAGGAAATCACAGCACAGTGTGTATGTGTGTGTGTATGTGTGTGTGTGTGTGTGTATGTGTATGTGTGTGTATGTGCTCCCACACTTGCATGCTTATAGACCCCAAAGTGACTGCCTACTTGAGGGGTCAGAGCTGGGAACATAGAAAAGAAAGCTGCTCTTTGCTTTCCTACCTCCAAGCCCCCCAACAACAGGGACTTTTCATCAATACAAACTGAGTATTTGTGTGAATTCTCTTCCCCTTCACAGGTAATGGATGATCTGGCCTGCTTTCCATGTGAAGATTTCTCCAAGCCACTTTGGCCTTAAATCCCAGGAGAAAACCTCCTCTCTCATCAGATAAGTTTCCTCAATCACCCTGCTATGAATTACATAGAAAAATACCTCAAAATTCTATGAATAGCCTTTCCTGCAGTCCAGATGTTTCTATCACTCCCAGTCCAAATCTAGGAAGTATTTCAAAAGAAAGGAAAATTTCAAACTAAAACCAAGACTTGATTCTCCTCCATCGGTTAACTCCAAACTCCTTCAAATGTGAATCTAAGATTGAAGGCCAGGTTCAACAGAATGTGTATTTTATCCAAACCCGTCTGCTATTCTCTCTTGCCAGCAACACATTTTTAAAAATCTAATCTCTGTTTTCTTTACACGAATCTAGACCAAATGTGATTTCTCCCCTGCATGTGAAAATAAATTATTTCAAATGTAATTTTCTCCTCTGGTTTGTTCCTGGTCCTCCAGAGACCTTTGAAGGTCGTAACTCTAGATGCAAGCTGCCTGCTACTGTCTGTAGTGCTAGCAGGAACTCCCAAGACCCCAAAGTTCCCTGGAGAGTGGGTGGAGAAGGGAGTATAGGGGCAGCCAGACTAATTCTGTAGCATTTAGGATTCTTTCTTCACACTCCAAGATGGTATCTTAACTCTCCCCATAAATAAGGATTGTGGGAGTGGAAGTTAAGAGCAAGGCTCAAAAGGAAAAGTATGAGGAACTCACATCAAGTTCCTCATAGTTCTGGATACATTCAATATGTGCTAAAGGGCAAGAGTATTTGGGACTACTACTTCTCAGAGTGTGGTCTCCATTAGAAATGTCAATTTTTGGACTCCATTCTAAACCTATTGAATTTGAATTTCTAAGGATGGCATATAGCAACCAGAGTACTGTGAAGCTTTCCAGGTCCTTCTGTGATTTATTCAGATGATGAGGTACATACATACACACATACCCACAGCCTTGGAACTCTGAATATCATGGTTAGTCTATTGAGACAAACTATTGAATGTGAAACTTATCTAAACAAAGGTTTGAAAAATTACATTCCACTGTTAAACCTCTCCCATTCCCAAACAGCCCAGATCAGCATTAATAAAACACACCTGCTAAAAATAATATTTTAGTTATGAGAAGATTGTCACTACAGTTGTCAACATAACCACTGTCTCTTAGATAAAAAGCCATCCCTTACAGTACCACATACATGCCAGGTGTGGTGGTGCATGCCTTTAATTCTAGCACTCAGGAGGCAGAGGCAGGTGGATCTCTGTGAGTTCAAGGCCAGCCTGGTCCACAGAGGGAGTTCCAGGCCAGCCAGGGCTATAGAGAGAGCCTGTCTCAAAAAGAAAAAAAAAAAAAACCCAGTATCACAAATATAAACACGGGTTGTTCAGTTGTATTTCAAACTCTTGGACACAAATATAAGAAAGATTCATTTGCTTTGGACTGCTGCACATCTCAACATACATGAGTTGGCAAGCAATGGCTCCTGCTAGAATGGTCTTGCTGAGCCAATCATGCTGTAGTTCTTATTCTCTGCATTATTTTTGTTGAAAGCCACAGACCCTGAGCTGTGGAACAGATTGCCTTACATGAGGCTAGGGAGATGTTTCTCTTATTTGTCTGTTCAAAGCAGATAGGCTTAACATGACATTCCATTCAGCCTGTCAGCCTTGCCTGCATATCCACATGACCTATAACCCTGGTCATCTCTGGCATATACATATACATATATATATATATGTGTATATATATATATATACATATATATATATGTGTGTGTATGTGTGTATATATATATGTGTATGTGTGTGTATATATATATATATATATATATATATTGTGGATTATTTAAAGGGACTCTGAGGAAAGGCACTGAAGAAACATATGCTGGATAGCTTTAGTGTCAACTTGACACACCTGGGTTGAGGGAGCCTCAGTTGGGGAATTGGCTCCATTGGATTGGCCTGTGGCCACATCTGTGGAGTATTGTCTTGATTGTTGAGCAGTGACAGTATAAGAAGGCAGCCTGGGCATGAGCCAGAGAGCAAGCCAGTGAACAGCATTCCTCCATGGCCTGTGCTTCAGCTCCTGCCTCCAGGTTCCTGCCCTGAGTTCCTGCCTTGGGCTCCCTGAGTGAGAACTGTGACCCAGGATATGTAAGCTGAATAAACCCTTTCCTCCCCAAGTTGGTGTCAGTCAGAGTGTTTTGTCACATCAATGGAGGACAAACTAGAACAAAATACAATAACGAAATCTAGAAAAAACACAGCTCTCCTTATGGATTTCAGAAAGATCTGAAGCAGCCCTGAAAAATATATAGTGAGGTTCCTAGGTTGACAGTTTCCCCAGATCCAAAACCTTTCTCATATAATAGCACAGAGGTTAAAGATACCAATGTGGACATGCGAGGCTACAGAGAGTTAATGAAAAGCCCTGGGGAAAGGTATTACCTCTCCATGGAAGAGTTTCTCAAAAGTCTCATGAGACACTAGATTCACAATCAAAATGGCCAAACTGAAGGACCAAATTGAAGTTCTTGAGGAACTTACTCCAGCTGCTCTTGACCTTGTGGCGGATAAATTTCAGATTGTTGCACTGTCAAGTGGCTATCAGACACTCAAACTTCAGTGACCAGGCTCTGTCTTGTCTTCCCCACTGCAGGGATCTCAGAGCAAGTATTTGTTACTGGGGGATCATGAAGTCCTAAGAAATCAGCTGTTGTGTGGCCCCTGTAAACATGGATTTCAGGATAGCTGTGTGGGTTATCCCAGGCATGAAGCACCATACAAGGAGTCTGGGAAGCTGGGGGTAGGCAGGCTGGGAGGAGTTTAGAGGTTAGGAAAAGAGCATCTTCTTTCTTATTGTCATTTTCACTAATTCAGACCATTCCAGCTCTTCCCTGCTTTAAGCTGGCAGGGTTAAGACACAGCCCTGACTCATCAGTCCTACTCAGGGCAAGTTGCTTTCTGTGTGGGATTTAGGCATTTTTCTTCTATTTTCTTGGCACAAAGAAGAAAGCAACAGGAAGAAGTGGAAGAAAGAATCGAGAGAAGAGTTCATCTGTTTTGTTATCAGATTCCTAATCCAAAGCCCGTTCGTGTTGACTGTTAATGTGTTATTAAAGCCAGGAATGGTGCTGCAGAGCCACCTAGACAAAAAGTCCACAGGATAACTTAACTATCTTCTTGCTCACTTTCTATACCTCCCACCAGGAGCGTGGGCCTGGCCATGTTCTTAACTGGTAAGTCCTAGCTCATATCTTGTTCAAAAACCATATTTCTGTGGAAAGCCTATGTTAATGTTCCTGTTTAAATGGCTATCAATAGTAGTATTGTGGGCAATGCTGACCCTGAGCTCCCTCCCTAGTCCCTCTCCCTTGTCACCTTCCATTTTGAAGCCTAAAAAAATGTCACATTTAGCCAGGCATGGTGGCATACGCCTTTAATCCTAGCACTCGGGAGGCAGAGGCAAGAGGATGTTTGTGAGTTCAAGGCCAGCCTGGTCTACAGAGTGAGTTCCAGGACAGTTGGGGCTACAGGGAGACCCTGTCTCGAAAAGACCAAAAAATAAAAATAAAAAATGAAAAATAAAAGCAAGCACTCTCTCTCTCTCTCTCTCTCTCTCTCTCTCTCTCTCTCTCTCTCTGGCAGTTCTGGCAAATTTCAGCTTTCTTAATAAAAAAGGAAACTGATGTGACCAATGTCTCCCTTTCTACCTTCTTTCTTCCTCAAACACAGACAAGATGTGTTGAGCTGTAGCAGCTACTTCGCAGCCATGAGGAAAGGCCAAAAGAATTTCAGACACACAGAGCTCAGCATTATTGAGCTGTCAAACCAATCCTTGCAGCCACCTATTTTCAGACCTTCTTTTGCTCTATACAGAAATTAAAGCCATATTTTGTTAAATTCCCCCACCCAGAGTTCTTTTTTTTTTTAATTTCTTGCAGTGGAATTCATTTCTCACAGAGATTATTGGTCTCTCTAAGGAAAATACCATTCCCAATGGGTGGCCAGCATGGCTGTGGACAGCAATGCATATCAGGAGGCACCATTCATGACATGCTTGGATGTGCACATGGTGAAACCTGCCTTCCGTGCAGGATATCCAAGGCAGTAGCATGGTACATGATCTTCAGATATTGATTGACCTTGGTAATACCCAGCGGTGTCGCTGCCTTTGGCCCTGGGTCAGTTGTGTGACCTCTTTGAGACTCAGTTTCCTCCCTTTACAGACAAATAACAATGTTTTCCTGGCAGGATTCTTGTAAAGATTAAAGATATGTGTGAAACATCTAGCACATAGCAGATGATCTATAAATACTAGCCAAACACTCTTAAAGGAAACTGGAATCCAGCCTATGGTTTGAGCTGGCAGCTGTTTGGAGCACCCTATACTGAAGGATTGCAGTGAGTATGGGGGTTCCTTTCTCCCACAGCTGCAGTGAACATCTGTAGAGGGATGTGGGCAGGTCAGAAGGTAGAGAGGACAGGAAAAGGCAGGGGAGGGCGTGAACTATGGAGGATTACCCTGTGAAGCTACCCCATTCCACTTGGTGACTTGCTCCTGTATGTCTACTGTGAGCTACCACTGTGATATAAGTAGTTTCGGCCTGTACCCCACCATACTGGAGCTGCAAATTTAGGTATTACTACAGCACAGAGGCCTAAACCATACCATGGAAACAAGTTATTCTCTTTGTATTAAGTAATGTGTCCATGGAAAAAGAGGAGACTGGCTACAGGAGGTGACAGTGAGACTTATGGGGAAAGGGCATTCTCCAGAGACATCCATCTATTCCTTCTACTCACCCAGGCAGAGAACGAGTGTGGCTTCAGGATTTGAGTATCACACTGAAAAGCATTTTCTAGTCTGGGCCCATTTGTTCTTTCTAGAGGTGTTTATTGAACTCCTACTATGTGCCAGCCAGTCACTGTTTTAGGCCCAGCGGGTTCAATGAATGAATGAATGAATGAATGAATGAATGAATGAATGAAGAAGAGGATGAGGAGGAGGAGGAAGAGGAGGAGGAGAGGAAAAGGAAGAAGAGGAAGAGAGGTTAGAGTTGAGGGATGCATTAATCTATAGGTATAACACTACAAACTTAGGGAGGGGTCAGTTTAATACCATGTCATTATTAACAGTACCACCAATGAACTCTATCTTGTGAAGTAGGCCTTAAATGCAACCAGAAAGTGGTTGATTACTCTGATAACATTCATGCTGCTATTGCATCAGTGGGCATATCTTGCCAGACCAGTTGCCATTGTAGCTTGCAGGGTTCACAGCTACGTAAAATTGTTGAATATTTTTTTCTCTTCTGGTAGAGCAAACAAAATCTTCTGGCACCATGAAAGATTCCAGGTTGATACCAGCTTGATGTCTCTTCGTCCTATGATTCAAATATATGGTACTTTCAGCAATAGTATCTTACCATCAAGTTCTGCATAGTGGGAAAGAACAATAGCAGTAGCCTATTATGTTTGGGGAGGTGTTTTTGGGACCCCACTGGCAAGTCAAAAAGAGGTAATCCATACCTGGCAGTGGGCTTTTGGATTTGATAACCTTTGGTGTCTGGGAGCAGCATTTTCCCCATATTGTATAATTTTTTAATGTATGTTCACATATGTATTTTAAGACACTTCTACAATAATATGTTTCCATATGGCATTTCCAAAGGCCTTTAATGTGTTCTGACCAAATTTACCTCCACATTCTCTGGCCTTCAATTCCTCCTGAATCCCCTACCACTTTTCCCGTCCAACTGTTCTCTGATTTCATACTCCCTCATCTACCCTGTCCTCCCATGTATCACCCCCTTTAACCCATTATTCCCTTTTCCCCCTTCATTCTACCTGTGTTCTATTGCTCTTTCCTTTAAATGATTTTGTTTTATTTATTTTTAAATACTTTTACTTTCAAAATAGTCAGCCAAGCACAGTAGTAGTGCATGTTTGTAAATCTCAGTACTTGGGGTGGGGGCGGGGGAGGAAAGGCAGGAAGATCATGAGTTCAAGATCATTCTTGGCTGACTACCTAGGTTTAAGCCTAGCCTTGGCTACATGAGACCCTTTTAAGAAAAGAAAGAAAGAAAGAAAGAAAGAAAGAAAGAAAGAAAGAAAGAAAGAAAGAAAGAGAGAGAGAAAGAGAGAGAGAGAGAAAGAAAGAAAGAAAGAAAGAAAGAAAGAAAGAAAGAAAGAAAGAAAGAAAGAAAGAAAGAAAGAAAGAAAGAGGAAGGGAGGGAGGAGAGAAAGAAAGAAAAAATAGAGAGAAAAAGACAAAAAATTATAGCTAGCTTTATAGTTAGCAGTGCCAGTGTCCTGCATCTGAACTTGATTTCCCCATTAGCAATAATGAATTAAATCTTCCTTCCTAATCCTTTGTTATTTCTCAAAAAGACATCCCTTTCTGACCCAGGGATCCTGTTTAAGTGTGTTCCTCTAGACCGAACATGTGGCTGGATTCAAACACACTTGTTCCTTTGTAGGGATTAGGGACCTTGTAAAGTTTTCCCCATCCCTCCTCCGTTCTCTGCTCCCCACCCCCATCCCCCACCCCCTAGCTGCTTTCTCGGTGCTACTTGTCAGCTATCCTTCCACCTCAGAAAATCACTGGAGCTTCCTTCTGCAGAATAAAAGGCAGCTCCTGGTTCTATTAAGGACCAGGGCTGCAGCTGCCGCCCCGCCCCCTCCTGCTTCTGCCTAACATGAAGAGCTTTTCTGCCATACACATTCTCACACTCACCGCTGTGAAAGGCTGCCAGTAATGCCATTGAGTGCTGAGATGGAAGCTGACACTCCCATCAGCTGAAAACCTCTAAACATAAACAAGAGGAAAGCCTAGGGCCATGGGGGAGGGGCTGTCAGCTTGGCTTGCTTTCTCCTGCTGGGGAAGGAGGCCCACTCGACACTTCTGCTAAAGCTCAGTGCCTGGGATAGAGAGACTGGCAACAATGGGTGCCGAAGACCAAAGTAGGACTTATAGGAAAAATCCAACCCCTCAGATAGCCATGCAAGGACAGTGCTCCACATTTTCCAAAAGAGCATTTAAATTCCCAGCCACTAAAGGACCTAGCCTCAACATCCCTGGCCCTGGCCTTTGCTAAAGTGAGCCGCTTTTCTGATGCTAATGCACAGCTTCTCTTTTTTATTATTTTTTTTAATGAGGGGCCTACTCTTCTTGCAACTTTCAAAACTCAATCTCCCCTCCTTTTGTTGGAGCCTCTCCACTCCCCACTCAATTCTGTTTTTAGCAAGGAAATGCGTTTCCCCCAAATGCATCCACAGAGAGGAGAAAATTAATTTAAACAGACATGTGTCAACCGCGCTATAGTTTAAAATGGGACAAATATGATGTGTGAAATTGTACTTCAGGAATTATTACGTAGAACAGAGCATGGTGGTAGCTTGATTCAAGGTCACCTTAAATGGGCACAGGGCAAACATTCTTCCCTCCAAACCTGTTTTCAGCCTCTTCCCTTTCTTTCAGTATAGCCTGATTTTCATTTTGGAATTCACAGCCCTCAGGATGGGCTCCCAGCTGTCTTCTGGGGTTAGTTGTAAGATCATGCACATGTGTGGGGTGTAAGCATGTAGGAGTATGAGCATATGTACCACCATGTGGATGTGCACATGTGGGGACATGTTGTATGCACTGTACTTACAAGCATGGTTATATGTAGATATACGTGCATGTGTAAATGTGCATCTCTCATTTCCACCAGAGTCACTAATATCTCCTCAGTATTGCACTTCTTTTCTCTGATCACTTCCATGTCAAGAACTCTCACATTTCTATTGTGCTGTTAGTCTACCCTGACTTCAGCTAATAGGTGATTTGTTGCAGGCCTGATTGATCAATCAGGATAGGACTCAGGAAAAAAAATGAGTTATGACTTCAAGCAATCTGTTAGATGGCTCTGAGGTCAAACTCCTTAGCACCCATCCCACATGAGAACAAACTCTCATTCATCAACTCTGGTCTTCCTTCATGTTTCCTAGTTTTCAGGGACCTCACTATTCCTCTCACCAGGCTCGACCTCTTCCAGTCTCCCAGTGGGCCTCCCTCCAGGTATCCCACAGGTAAATAAAACACTGAAATGTCTCTTGTCATTTTCCCTTGGGTTATCATCCGCACCTATGCTGACTCTGCCTGAGCCTTGCAAGTTGTTTTAGTCTTCTGAGACCCTGAAAATGATACCTCAACATGAAGGCCTCAGAAACGAGGCTTCTCTCTGACCTTCTGTCCTGTCTCTCTCTCTCTCTCTCTCTCTCTCTCTCTCTCTCTCTCTCTCTCTCTCTCTCCACTTTCTTGCCTAAGGCAAGCAACAGAAATGCGATATTTTTCCCCCAAGGTTGGCCATAGAAACTAGAATCCTCTTTGCCTAAAGCAAGTTATAAAGCCTAAAAATAATACTTTAATCTCCTTTCTGCCTTGGAGCCAATCATAAAGAAATTACCTGACTTTTTTTGTCTGATAGTAGATCATAAGACCCCTATTTCAGAAAGGATCCCACTCCCTACCTAGAACAAAAGAATTTTGCCCAGAGAAGCTGGGAAGAATCTGGGCAGGCCTTGCTGGTTTTCCTCGCTCACTCTGTTATTATCAGTTCTTAACCTTTTTCTCCATTTCTACATGGCTGTCCAGCTTCATTGAACACAAGCAAGAAAGTGGATAATAATTGCCTCATCTCTGGCTTTTCATTCTGAGGTTTCCCTTGCATGTAATCTTTTCTTTTTGTTAACCTGCCTTTTGTTATGGATGTATCACACATGGCCCTTGATGTTGATCAGGAAAGAGATTACTACCCTTTTCACCCCAATAGCTACCTTGGATACTTCTTGCTGCCTGAGGCCCTCCCATCTCCACATGAATGAGCCCAGGCTAGGCTCCAAGAGGAGGAGAGGCCTCAGAAAAAGAAGATGCAGATTCCCAGGCTGACATGACCCCAGGCATAAAAGTGGGGCCACCATAGGCCTTTGACCCTGGCTGAGCTGAATCAAACCAGTTCGTCTCCCCAACTGACCCACAGGATTGTGACAGATTAATTGTGTGTGACTGTAAGCCACTAAATTGCAACAAAAGATAACAGATACACCTCCATTGCATTCTCACAGCCACCACCTATAACACTTGACCTCATTTTCTTGACTCAGATAAAGGAAAATGGAAGACATTAAATCATGCTTGGTTATATATTTACAATTTGCCTTTATTGAGACAAATCAGACTATAGGCATTCCCCAACTTAACAATGGTTTTACTTAAGTTTTCAGCTTTATAATGGTGGGAAAGCCACATTCGCTCAGTAGAAACTGCACTTTGAATTGTGAATTTGGATCTTTTCCCAGACTAATGCTATGTGGTACAATATTCTCTCATAATACTGGACAACTCCCAGTCGGCCACATGATCACAAGGGGAAACAATCAGTAACCAGTAACTGTGGTATATACTGTTTGTTAAGCTATGATGTTTGATAGCTTTGGTGCACTAAATGCATTTTACATTTAGGATGTTTGAAACTGACCATGGGTTTACCGAGACATAGCCTTGTCATAACTAGAAAAGTACCTGCATATAAAATTAGGAATGGGGCCGGGCGTGGTGACACACGCCTTTAATCCTAGCACTCGGGAGGCAGAGGCAGGAGGATCTTTGTGAGTTCAAGGCCAGCCTGGTCTACATAGTGAGTTCCAGCCCATCTGGGGCTACAGGGAGACCCTGTCTCGAAAAGACCAAAAAAAAAAAATTAGGAATGGGGCTGGGGAGATGGCTCAGTGGTTAAGAGCACTTGTTGCTCTTGTAGAGGACCCGGGTTTGATTCTCAGCGCCCACATGGCAGCTAACAACTGTCTATAACTCCAGTTCCAGGGGGATATCCAGCACCGTCTTCTGTCCTCCGTGGGCATTGTACAATACGGGAACACATAGACATATGCAGACTCATACACTCATAAACAGAAAATAAAAATAATAAAATATTTTAAAAAATGGGAATGGCTTAGAATGGTAAGGACCATCATAATGCTATCCTAGAAATTATCGGATCTTGGGACAAAGTAAGCCCTAAGGAAACACTGGATAGATCACTGACTTGATTGAATATGATTTTCCATTTTACCAATAAGAAAACAGAGACCCAAGCATGCTACATAACTTCCCTCAAGTACATAATGACAAGATTCCTCTGCAACCTGATGGTCATTGTGTGAAAGCAAGGGTGTCAGGATGACTCACGGCTCCCTGAATCAGAGGAGGAGAATGTTACTGGAGGTGTAGACTGCCAGGAACAATTGAGTCAAATCCATGAGGTCTGTCCTGTTGTTTATGAATGGCACATAGTATGGCACTGTGTTAATGTATGATGAGGACATGCATCTGAAAAATCTGCTATATTAAAAGTCAGAAAAGGATGTAGTTCATACCACTGAGTCCTTCTTCTGCACTGCACAGAATGGTAGAAAATTACTACTTTCCCAATGTTAGAAAAAGTTCTGACTTAAAAGCCCTGGAGCAAAATGCCTACAGGATTCAGATAAAAGGAACAGACTCCTCCCCAAGGGAGCCCAAGGGAAGAAGTTAGAGGCCTCCAAGAGGCCAGGAGGCATAGACTGCTTTCAGTTATTTTATATTTCTCTTAGCCCATAAGGTCAAGGTCAACCTCCACTTGAATTACCCTCAATCGAGACGAGACGGCTGCTTGCTGGCAAAGCAAATTCAGGCAGCAGAATAATCAATAATCACCATGGAAGGTGAGAACACGCTAAACGCCACTTTCTCTTCCTCCCATTTTCTCCAACAAGAAGAGCTCCGCTCATTTCCATATAGGAGACAGTCAAGAAGAAAACATCTCTCTGCCTTTAAAGCTGGATATCATTCAGTGTTTGCCTATCCTTTCTTCATTATGTCTGTGTACATACCTGCATGCCCTGTATGCACATGTATGGTGTGAGCTCCTTGTAGGCAAGAACCACCTTATACATAGCTCCACCCTAATACACCAAGCAGATGCCTGACATCCAAGAATGTGCTCAATGACTCAATGAACCAATGAAGAATCTTTACTCAGAGGTAGGTCTCTGACCATCTCCTTGCCTTGGGACTTCAATGTGGCTGTATCATGTAACGAAAACAAAAGTTGTGTGAGATTACAACAAAAGTCCTTGCACTTGTTAGTAAGTCTTTCGTCTCTTACTTCCAAACACATCTTTTCTGTATTCTTTTCTGTGATGCTGGAGCCTCTAATCTATATACCCCTCAGTTCTGGTCTGCTCTAACAGAAGAAGGAGCAAGAGGGGAATAGCAGAATGGAGGAAGAATGGGATTATGCTTTTCTCTTCTTCCTGTTCTTCTGAGAATCCCCTTAGCAACAGTCCTGTACTTAGGCAGTGCTAGTTAGTCCCAGACTCTAGCCTTTCTCCTTCCCTCTCTCCTCTCTTCTCCATCCTCCCCCCTCCTTCCCCCAGAACAAGTCTTACTGTCAGTAACTAGTCAGGTAGCACTTCCCTCTGGGATCTGGGGCACAGTTCTGTGATCAATCACATCCAAATTTCAAATGCTTCAGAACCCCAAACGCTTCCTTTTGCTCTCCTAGTCTTAATGGTAGTCACCACCTTCCACAGAAGCTGTCTCTTTTTCAGTTTCCTAGTATCTACTTAACCAGTACCTCCTGTTAAAAACTCTGTGCAAATAGTTGGTATATTGCTCTTCTCCTGGTTGAATTCTGACTGATATAGGACCAATGTCATTTGAAGGGACAACAATGCCTTGTGTGTTCTCTCTGAGGCAGGCAAGCAGAGATAACTTAGCAACTTTGGACCCCATTTGGCTTGAACTACACACAAACCATTTTCCCAAGAAAGCACTTAGCAACTTAGGGCCCCTCACCTGCAGCTGCATACACACCCCTCTTCAAACAAAGTAGGCTCTCACTCCAACCCTTAGCTGCCTAGCAACCCTTACTTCCTCCCCTTTTACAGTTAAACACATCTTGAAGCATATCTTGGCACTAGAAGCAGGGGGCCAATCCAGTCTGGACTGGTTTGTGGTTCATTCACGGTAAGACAAACTGTATTTTTTAAATGAACTTTTAAGAAAAAATTGATATTTACCAGCCTATATCTATGCTTGAAATGGAACGCATATGATTATAATCATATGCATCATAGGAAATGACATTAGCAGTGAAGAAAGGCTCACATAATCCAAACCTATCATCAAACCAAAAGACCACCACACTCCCCTCCTAGCAACCAATTCCTCCTCCTCTTGAACCCACAGAAAGAAGACCCAGCAAATTTCACTCTGGCCCTGTTCTTCCTTGCCGGGTATCATGTGTATCTGCTGTATACTTTCACTTTACTTTGGAATAAATTCCTTTGCTTCTTTGTTATGTGTATGTCCTTTTTCAACTATCCGAGTAAGATGCCAATCATCTGGAAATAGCCAATTCAGAGACCACTGGTAACACTTCTCAAAGACTAGAAGTCAAGTATACCAACTTCTCCTTGGTCTTTTGAGCAGGGACTTTCCAAACATTGTTCTGACCTGAAGACAAAATACTTCTTGCCTACTATAGCAAACAGGACACAAACAGCAACTGGACCTAATATATAAAATATGCCCTCAAAATATTTATTGAATGAACAAATGAACCTAAGGCAGAAGCAACTACAAGTTTCCTTAGTCAAGGCCTGCTTCCTTTTTGTCTCAAAACACAGTTGGACTACATTTCCCAGTTTGCTTTGCAGATAAAGTTGACTATGGGACTGCATTCTAGCCAAGAAAAAGTTTCACTGGGATGTGCTCAACTTCCAAGCCTAGTCCACCGACATCTCTCAAGTACAATACACCTCTGTGGAGTGGCTCAATTTTGAAGATACAAGGCAATTTTCTGGCTGAACCACAAGGAGGGACCTGAATAGCCAGATAGAGGACTTCCTGCCAAATGGTGAAATGCAAACTGTTAAAACAAAACTGTCAGCTGAGCCAACAGTTAATGCCTCTTGTATTACTTTGCCGAGATTTGGGAATTGCTTGCTTTAGTAATTAGCCACCCTTGATCAACAAAGAGGCCAAGGGCAGGAGTTTGATCTCTAGCCCAGGCAATCAAATTCTCCAAGGCAGTCTTCAGGGCATGAAGGTGGCTAAACAGGAATTTGGATGATCAGCAGAAGCTCATTTCACCAACTAAAGAACAGCTCAAAGGGCACAGCCTCCTGATCCTGCCAGAAGGTCCCTGCCCAGTGAGGAGAGCACATGACTATAAGGAGTCCTTCACCCAGATAACAGAATTGGTCACTTTGGGAGGCCTCTTGCAGGAAAATCTACAGAATGATTAACCAAATTGACTAGCTTTTACAGAGTTTGTGCCCACGGAACCATTCACAGAACAACAAACAACAAAAAGAATCATCTGCCTAGGATGACTTTAGACATTGAACTTAGAGGGAAGAGACCAAGCTAAGTGAATTTTGTAATCAACAATCAACAAAGGGGTGTGTGTGTGTGTGTCTGTCTGTCTGTCTGTCTGTGTGTGTCTGTGTCTGAGTGTCTATGTGTATTTGTGTGTCTCTCTGTGTCTGTGTGTGTGTCTGTCTATGTGTGCCTCTTTGTGTCTGTGTGTACTTGTGCATATTTGTTTATGTGACAAGTGCCAAAGACAACATCAGACGCCCTTCACATCCTTCTTCTTTTTAACAGTTTATATATTTCATTTTATGCAATTGAAGCTACTTTCTCTATTTTCCTGGGCTAGACCCCCGGGCAGTAGATGAAGTCCTTAATCCTCCTGTTGAGCCTGGAGTGCCCTGGGCAGAGGCCCTTTATGTTGAGCTCTGTGATGAGATCCTTTCTACTGTGCTGTTAATAGCAGTCAACAACTACTGAGAAGGACTAAAGAGGGGTTTGGCATATATATATATATATATATATATATATATATGCAAGTGTTGAAGCAATACAAGTTGGAGGGA